>JAIOKQ010000714.1:0-33123 GCA_020654165.1 Oryctes rhinoceros
TAACTAGAGCTCCCCAAAGTGCGTGGCAAGTCAGAAGGCATACCGCCGGGCGTGGCCGGGGGAATATGTAATGTAATATATAAGCAAATAACTCGCATCGCATTTCGGTAGTTTATTACCGTATGCGATCGGGTTGTGACGGTATGGCGGACGCGCGTAGTAAGAAACGCCCACAGGCCGACAAAGTGAAAAAGTTCTGTGGAGAATTTCCCGACTTAATATATAATGGAAGTAAGATTATATGTAAAATTTGTAATATACCTCTGATGTGCAATGATAAATATGGCTGTAGAAGACATGTAAATAGTCAGCAACACAAAAATAAAAAACTGGGTGTATCACCGACTGAGGCAACTCAATTTATAATTGATTTATTTTATATGCTGACTGCGTGTAATTTACCGTTTTCCTTACTCAGGAAGAAACCATTCCGTGAATTTTGTAATAAATATAATCCAGACTTTGAGTTACCGTCGGAAACAAGCTTAAGGAGATGTGTGCCAAGTGTACGTACCGAAATTGAAAACAGGATCAGATCTGCAATAAAAAATAAACTACTGTGGTTATGTATTGACGAAACGACAGACCGTAAAAAACATTCTATTTTGAATGTGATTGTACGTATACTGGAACCTCGTCAACAAAGACTAAAATCGTGTACTGCCGACGCTATCGAGAGCGTAGTCGTTGATACTTTACAAACATTTGAAATTGCCACTACTCAAGTATTAATTTTCATGACCGATGGTGCCGCGACAATGCGTTGTGTAGGTCGTTCTCTTCAAGAACATTATGGGATGATGTTAAATATTACTTGTAAACTTCATGCTCTGAGGTAAATGCATTAATAACAAATACGAAACGAGTGTTTCTCAAATCTCCCAAACGTACCAGTGAATTTCATAAACAGTGTCCCGGTATTCTCGAACCACCAGAGCCGATTCTTACGCGTTGGGGGACATGGCTGAAGGCAGCGTTTTATTATTTTAAATACTTCCGGCAAATAAAATCAGTCGTCTTACAATTCAATCCCAACGAATCTGCGGCTATTAAGGAAAGCCAGGATAAATTCCAAGATGTTTCCGATGAAGCAGATTTACAAACCGTTTACAACAATTACAGAGAAGTACTTGAGGCAATAAATAAATTACAAAATAGTGCACTGTCCCTGACGGAGTCAGTACAAATATTAGATGACGTTAATACACTCCTACACTGTATAAATAACAAGTTAAGACAAGTTTGGGAAGGTAACTCTACTGATCCGGTGACTAAATTCAAAGATTATTTTCATTACGCGTGTATTACATCATTAGACGTCGAGCGTTCATTTTCAAGATATAAAAACATTTTTTCAGAACGACGAATATCCTTGAAAGAAACGACTGTGGAAACATTCCTAATGCTTCAGATGTTTGAGAAATCGGATTGCGCTTACGGTAACAGTTTTAATGTGCCTACCTCCTCGTGTGCTGACTAATACTATTTTCCTTGTGCATTAACACCCACTATATTGGATACGGCTAATTACAAAAGTAAGCGTTTTAAAATTCTTTATTTCTTTTGTTTTTATGTACTTTACTTATGTTCCTTATCGACGCCTGTGGTGCGCCACGCAGTTGGGGAGCTCTAGTTATAACCTCCCCTAAGTTTAATAACGTTTAGCCGGATCGTATATCCGTAATGTACGATCTTCTCTAGTTGTTATTTTGGGGCTAGTACCACTTTCGATGAGGCTCGCAACATTGCAGGTTTTGCAGATATGTTTCCTCACGTGTACCAAAACAACATTGTCTCAGTAACATCAGATAACTCCGCCATTATGAATACGTATAGTTTTTATCTGATGAAGTTTGTTGCTCGATCAAGAGACATACGTACTACGATGTGCGTATGTCTCTTACGTAGTAAGTACGATACGTACTACATTTAATTCTAAGATACCAGCTGTGTCGGTCATTCCTTTCCAGTTTTTGTAACAGATGCCCCTAACCATAAATATGAAATGTTATGATTTGATATATGTCATTTTATTCTACTGACATTAACCTCAAAACTACACAAGTTACATTTCGCCAAAATAACAGCGTTATAGCTTTATAATTTTTTTAAAATGTTGAGTTCTGTGCGTGAAAACGTGCATTTGCGACACGCATTACTTTTCTTGTTTCATCAAAAGAAGAAAGTCGCTGAAAGTCGTCGTTTGCTGGTAGAGACTTACGGTGAGCATACTCCAACCATAAGAACATACGTATGAAACGTGGTTTCGACAATTCAAATGTAGCGATTTCAACGTTCAAGACAAAGAACGTCCTGGTAGGCCGAAAACGTTTAAAGATGCGGAACTGCAGAAATTATTTTATGGAGACCCAACACATACAAAAACAATCGATTGAAAAGTTGAATGCGGGCCGAGTAGCAATTTGTGAACGATTACAAGCGATGGGAAAGATCCAAAAGATGGGAAGATGGGTGCTACATGAATTGAATGAAAGGCAATTGGAAAATGGAAAAATCATCAGTGAAAAGCTGCTTCAAAGGTATGAAAGGAAGTCGCTTTTGCATCGAACAGTAACGGGCGATGAAAAATGAATTTATTTCGAAAATTCTAAGCGGAAAAAAGCATGGCTATTACCTGGCGAAGCCGGCCCATCGACTGGAAGGTCAAATCGCTTTGGTCGCAAGACCATACTCTGTGTCCGATAGGACCAGATTGGTGTCGTTTATTATGTTGAACTGCTGAAACCTGGAAAAACAATTAATGCCGATCGCTACCGACAACAAATGATCAATTTGAACTGTGCATTGATTCAAAAACGTCCACAATACGCTGAAAGACATGATAAGGTGGTTTTGCAGCATTACAACGCGCCGTCTCGTATAGCAAAACCAGTCAAAGAAGTGTCACTTGGATGGGAAGTTTTATCGCACCCGCCGTACTCTCCAGACCTGGCTCCATCCAAATATTACTTTTTCGCATCGATAGAGCGAGCGCTTGCAGAGCAGCACTTTGCCGATTTTGAAGAAATTAAAAAGGGGCTCGATGAATGGTTTAGCTCAAAGGAGAAACTGTTCTTTTGGAATGGCATCCATAATTTGCCTGAGAGATGGGCAAAATGTATAAATGGCCAAAAAATCAAGTGGCCGATACTTTGAATAAATAAATTTTAACTATCCATTGTAAATAACGTGTTTTCTTTAACGAAAACACTGGAAAGGAATTACCGACACACCCGGTACATAGCTCGTTCCATTTCTTTTTTTTTTTTGGTTTTCCTAAACAGTAACAGCCTTGTGCAGTATGTAGTATTATTGTCAAGTTATATTATTTTTTCATGTTCTCTTATTGGATCTCTTGTGCAATAAACCACTCCAAAATTTTTCATAAATTAATTTTTGATATCAATCCACTATGACCATGAAAGCCTTCAACAGCTTTGCTTGGTGAAGCTTTTTACTTTTCTCGCTACTCTTATTTTCCACATATGTATTTTGGGAACCAAATTACAAAATTATTTAGTTCCATCTTGTATCGCCAGCAATCAATAATTTAAGCGCAAATAAAACTTTTTCCGCTACCTACATCCATTCGCTTGTTACAATACTTATGGCGGTGGTGTCTATTTGCGTGGATCTCCATGCCATAAATTAAGCACGCTTCGAAAGAGCTATAAAGCGACACCGAAAGCGAATTGCCGAAACACTTAAAGCTCTATTTTCGGTTCACGAATTCGTGTTATCTTGTCATGTAAACTTAACTTTCTTTATTAGAAGTTGTTCCTTAATAGAAGTCGTTGGTTTTTTACGTCTTTCTAATTTGAGAATTTCCTCTGATCTCTCCCGATGTAATGTTTGGAGAAATCGTTGATTATGATCATAGATCAGCGCAATATATGATTTAAAGTCTAATTTATTCCATATTTAGTAGACATTTCTTTGGAGTTTTGTCGTGTAATTAATATTTTAATTAATATTTAAAAAAAAATATTAATTACACGACAAAACCCGAAAGGAATTTCTACTATGGATTACGGTCGTGAAAGCCTACACTCAGTTATTCTATATTTTTTTAAATATATTAAATAAAGGCAACTGTGAAATAACACATTTGTACGTTGATTTCAACACTTCTTTTGAATTTCGCTATTTGCATAATAGTTTCCTTCGGTAACTTTGTTGAAGAATTCCTAAATCTAAGCTTTTGATGGATCAGTACATCTTCTAACTAAAACGGATACGGTGAAAGCACTAAGGAGCGGACACTCACGGCTTCTTTTACATTAATGAGGAATGTAAAAGAAATAGTCAAAATAATTCTAAAACTTTTGATCAATAAATTCAAAACCGCGTCTGCAAGTCTCATTTTTAAAAGAGGATACTTTTGTCCGCTTTAATTTTTCATTTGTTCTTGTAAAAAGCAATTTTGAAAAGGCTTTCTAACTATTCTGATATCCTTGTACAGCATGTTTCATTAAAAAGGAGAATGCAACTTTGGATAGATACGAAGCTATGAGACATCCTGTAGATTTCAACATAATTTTATTTATACCATATCCACAAGCGAACCTCACGAGAGGAAACCGTTTTATGACTCACCCTGTATTCTATTGCTGTTATTTAATATCGACTGTTTCGTTTTAATTGCATCTATGGCATATTGAACCTCACGAGAGGAAACCATTTTATTACTCACCCTGTATTCTATTGCTGTTATTTAATGTCGACTGTTTCGTTTTAATTGCATCGATCGCATATTTATTACGTTCATATCATCAATATTATTATTAGAGATTACAGAAGGAGACGGAGTTATTCTTTTTTTGCAGGGACTAGATAGATTCGCGTCTATTCGCCTCATAAGAATGGATTCGTGTTGCCTACTGGTGTTCCCGAGAATCGACAGAACAGGAGCTTGTCTAGTTTCTGTAAAAAAGAAATAATTTCATCCGACTTCGTCCTCTCTAATCTTTATAAAAGGTGTTCGTGTTATTAGATATTCGGAGTATTTCATTGCAAAAGATGCAAGTACGATTCTCATTTCGTATTACTGCATGTTAAAAACATCTAGTGTCTATTTTCATGTTCGAAAGCAATCTAAAGCGCTACAGAAGCCACCAAAACCCTTACAAAACCCTCAACAATTAACGATGCACTCTGTCAACACAATGGAAGCTATTCGGATGCAATCAAATTCGTCGACACGACAACTTGCAATTTAACGCTGATACGATGGCGTGCCAATCGTTAGTTTGACGTTTTTGTAAATTAACGTTATAATAATTAACATCCAGCGAATTCTGGAACGTTTAATTTTAATTAATGCGCAATACAAGCTAAATAGCGCATTCTTACTAATTGATAAGATGTAATAATAAAAGCTCTTAAAGGAGTTCTATGCGTATCGATCGTCTATGACCCTGAAATTTTAACATCTGGCGGATAATGTTACGGAATTATTTAATATAATTGTTCTATTTCTGGTGCTTGATAAAAAAAATTGTTCGGGTGGATGCGCCAATTTACCCAAAATTTCGATAATAATAATAATATAATAAATAAATAAATAAAAAAAAATAATAATAATTTCGATTATTATTAAAAGATCATCGTATATTTAACGCGTTGGAAACGAAAAAGCTGCTTTGCAAATAATAGAAAACAATTCGAGAATTAGTGCCAGGAAAATAAGTTAAAACATTCTCGGAGAATAGGCACGTCAGCCCATTTTCCACAAGCAGGAGAATTTTTGGAAATAGGCTTGTTGGTCGTGGGAGATCTATGCTATAACTAGCTCGTAGCCTCGATCCTAATCCTTCGATTTTTTTTTATTTTGGAGGTTTATGGAATAGAAATTTGGAGCCTGCTGATAGATTCCGCAATGATCCAAACATTCATCATATATACAAAAAATTTAAATTTAAATTACATTTTAATTTATTTAATGTTTATTTATATTCTGCGTTTCAAAAGAGAAATAAAATGAAGCACCCCCAAGGAGTAGACGCAGAACTTTGAAATTATGTAGAATGAGTTAGTGCATGGAGACAAACAAAGGATTAAATTTTGACGGCCATCTGTCGCTGCTGATAAAAGTTATCTCTCTGTTAGGACCCGAAATTGCATGTTGTTGATTAGTATTTTTCCGAGTAGTTCGTCGTTTGTTTGTGATTGTTGCTATTGCATTAGTAAAGTTAGTGCCTCGAAAATGCCACGAGTTCGAAGACGTGCAAATTTTCGCCATCTTAAGCCATTTGAAAGAGGACGAATTATCGGGATGCGTGAGGCTGGTTTAAGTTTTAAGGAAATTGGTAGACGCATGGGCCGACCTCACGCCACTATTAGACGGACTTGAATGGATTGGCAGGAAGAACGCTTAGAAACTCGTCGTAGACGCAGTGGACGTCCTAAAGTAATGGCAGCATGCGAAGATCGGCTGTTAAGGCGAAGTGCAATACAGGACCCAGTAGAACCAACTCGTGGTGTTTCAATCACTTGGGTAAGAGCAATTGGTTGTAGAGCGTCTATGAGTACGATTTATCGTTGAATACGCACATTTGGGTTACGTTCATATCGTCCTTATTTTCGTCTTTCTATGACTCAACAACATGCCACACTGCAGTGGAGCCAAAAGCGACAACGTTGGGAACATGAATGGGAAACTATCGTCTTCAGCGACGAATCCCTATTTTGCTTATGGGATGCTGATGGACGTTTACGGATCAGACGATCTAGAGGTCAGAGGCAAAATTTACAGTTTGCTCAGCGTCGCCACACGGCTCAAACTCATGGTGCAATGGTGTGGGGAGCAATACGCTACGGTGACGGGACTCTTTTTACATTCATTCAAGGCACTCTAAACGCGCGCCGTTACATTGACACCATTCTGGAGCCCATGTTAGTGCCATTTCTCCCAGCTCTTCCAGAGCCCATCTTCCAACACGATAATGCGCGGCCTCATATTGCTCACGTAACGTTAGAATTCCTAGTACAAAACCATGTTCTGCAATTGCCTTGGCCTGCAAGATTCCCGGACTTAAACCCTATTGAACATGTCTGGGATATGATGGACAAAAAATTCCGTCGATTACCCCATCCTCCCAACACTTTAGAGGAATTACGTCAACAGCTACAGGTAGTCTAGAATGAGCGGCCCCAAGAGGCAATCGACCATCTGATTTCCAGCATGCCACGAAGGGTTACTGAATGCATAAGAGTACGCGGAGATGCAACAAACTATTAACGATATCGTCAATAAATATTATCATTTGTTTCTGAAAATTTAATCATTTGTTTGTCTCTATGCACTAACTATTTCTATGTAATTTCGAAGTTCTGCGTCTCCTCCTTCGGAGTGGTTCATTTCTTTTCAAACGCAATGTATTTAATGCTTGTTTCTCGTTGTTATTATTCTATGTTGTTATTTTTAAAGCCCGTGTAGACCAAGCGATAGCTATGAAACATTGAACAGAAATAAGCCATTTGGCGCTACGTCGGGACTATACGCTTGAAACGATATAAGTGTCTGTTTTGTTGCTGCAACTACAATCGAGCGTTGTTGTGAATTTATTCTCTTAATAAGCTGGTGATATTATTGTCTCTTCTCTCTATATGAATTCAACAAGTAGTAAGCATTTGCGATCTCAAAAGATAGTTGCCATGAATTTCCTTGAGATCAAATTTGGCTTGAGGGAAAACTTGTGTGGTTAGATACAGGCGGTTAAAAAATTTTCGATCATCTTGATTGTATTAAGTAAAACACGTAAAGACCAACACCGTCCATTTTGACTTGTGAGCATACATTTGTTTCTAGTCAAAGTGATCCGTTACCCCTTCATGTAAGAGGGATCCCAACACCTCTGTAAAAGAGTCATGCGAGATATCCAACGTAAAGAGTCTGTTTTCACTGTTCTATTAACCTTTTCTTCCAACTCGTCTATATCCAAGGATGATCGGTCGCTTAATTTTTAATGGTGCACGTTTGTCGTTTCTTTATTGAACATTTTCTCAGGAAAGATTTGTTCATCGCACTTTCGCCATAAACCGGTTTATTTTGCCCATAAAGATCTTGCGCTTTCAAGAACCGAATAACACTGTCGGTTTCACACTTGACGACATTTCCTTCGCTGTTATTTTTAAAAATGGCCAAAAAAATAACAATAAAAGCAATAATTCACACTTATTACTTAGCTGAATCATCCTTGGGCTTCGGTTGAAGTTGGTCATATTTCTACAATTGTTAGCTCAGCGTGCCAAATAAATGCAAAGCAGGTGCTTAACGTGTCCATATGTAAAAAGAATCCATATTTGTGCAGCCCGAAGCTTCAGTCGCAATATTTTGCTTATGCTCGGTGGCGTGGTGGTAAGAGGGCTAACGCTTGACTGGGCAGAGTTAAGCGCTAGGACCAACAAGTTTTCTTAGTCGTCATTAGTCGGTCCGCTGCACCCCGCTGGGTCGCCACCACAGTAAAAGAAGTGAATATTGATACCTTGGGTCTTTGCCAAAAGCAGTCTAAATTAAAAGAACTACATCGATTGTATTATATATCGGACCTCGAATGTAATATTTACATATGTATACGACTGTCATTTTGTTATAAATGAAAAACAGGAGCTCTGTTTTCGTAAAAAGTTTATTTGAATGTGTAAAGTTGATGACGTTAATCGGAAAAAAGTGATATCGCTCAAATAGCCACCTCCCGAATTGATGCATAATTGCGCTTGTTTTACGGCATTTTGAATTGTTGCTCGTAAAACATCCAGATTAACGATTTCTGCTTCAATGTTAGCTTTCCAGGCTTGCAAGGTTCGCGGTTTGTTGTGGTAAACGCGAGATTTTAAGAAGCCCCAACAGAAAAGGTCCGGTGCTGTTAGATCTGGCGATCTGGACGGCCAGTTCCAGTCTTCAAAGCGGGAGATTACTCGACCTGGAAATTGGTGTCTCAAAACCTCCATAGTTGCTCGAGCTGTGCGAGCGGTTGCTCCATCCTGTTGAAACCAACAACGATTGCCCACAATGCAGCAATTTGCGGCAAAAAATATTCGTTTAGCATCTGTCTGTAACGCTCAGCATTTACCATTACGAGAGTGCCATCGAACTACAGCACTACGAGGCCGGCCACTTCTTGCAACATCTCTAGTAGACCCATGTGCATGGAATACGACGACCAGGAAAACAACGGCGAAATTCACGCTGCGTTAAAACAACAGACTTAAAATTTGTCAAGTAAGAGGTAACGATAATTCCACGTTCTGGAGGTGTGTATCGCTCCATGACTTGTCGACTGCTAATTCTCTAAATATCTACATCATAAATGTCGAAGCACGGTGACATTTGGCGCCAAGTGCAAAAATGGCGGCCATTTCAAATTATGACGTTACTTTTGCGCCACCTGGTATACGAGCTTTCTCATTTTGCCTTGTAACCCGATATTTCTAACTACTGAGCTATAACATTATCATTTTATTAATTTAATGCAATTCGAAACCTTTGTAAAACATCTCAATAGTGCCTAAGACACAGCAAGCTAATAACGCTGCCGCGAAATGGTCATTCATAAAAACCACGAAGTATGCGTCCGTGACACCATAATCTGACCTACATTTTTAACTACTGCCCCTCTTGGCCGACCACTACTAACAATTTATTATACATTGGGCTGCATTAACGCACTGTTTAGCATGCAATCTGCGCTGATAATCACAAAAAAAAAATTCGTTGGGTATTATCTTCGCAACGATTTAATTCAAGCGCTGTTTCAAGCATTGAAAAAAATGCTTGAAGCAGTAGTACTTCTTTAATTTTAAAGGCATTCAGTGCGATTGTAATTCGTCTTTTTCTTATGCGATGCCTAGACTCTCATTACCTAAATGGTCGATTATTTTTACGCAAGAACGTTGACGTTGACAGCCCATGGGCATCAACGTTTTCGCGTAAAAAAACATATTTGAAAATTCGGCTGTAGTTGTATTATTGTTAATTGTGGCTAAAAAAAAAGCGTAGCTGGACCCATGCGACGATAAAATCTCTTTCTTTTAGTTTGTTTTTCGTTTTTCGTTTCGTTAGTTCGTATTTCGGAATAATATTGACAATTTCTAAATGTTATCGAAAAAAATTATACAATTATAATAATTTATACCGCTTTACTGCCGCATCTTTAGAACAGTGGCGTAACCACGAGTTGAGCAAGAGCTCCCAAAAGTTTTAGACCCGCCTAAATACCCGTATCGTAAAATCGTATTTCATTGGTTCATGCTCCAGATGAAAGTATTCAAAATACGTTCGAAATTTTCCGTTAACCTAACGCATAATTTACTTATTTTGAGTTGTCGTTAGTAAACTTTGATAAATTTTAATATAATCTATGCACAATATTATCGACTGTGTTCTTTGATGGATCCAAGCTCAGGGATTGCAGATAACAGTCCATCTTAAAGTCACGTTCAAACTTGCAATTAGTGATGATAGGAAATTATAAAATTAAAATTTTATATACCAGGTGGTGCAAAAGTAATGTCATAATTTGAATTGGCCGCCATTTTTGTAGTTGGCGCCAAATGTCACTGTGCTTTGACATGTATGAGGTAGATATAAAGAAAATTAGTTGTCAACAAGCAAGCCATGGAGCGATCACACCTCAAGAACATGGAATTATTGCTACTCCTTATTTGACAAAATTTAAGTCGGTTGTTTTAACATAGCGTGGTCCTGGTCATCGTGTTCCATGTGCTCGAACGATTAAACGTTTGTCCGAGCACCTCGTGTGAACTGGGTCCACTAGAGATGTCGCAAGAAGTGGCCGGTCTCGTAGTGCTCGTTCGATGGCACTACCGTAACCGTAAATGGTGAGCGTTATAAGTAGATGCTAAATGAATATCTGCTGCCGCAAATTGCTGCACTGCGTCTCGGTCATCGTTGGTGTTAACAGGACAAAGCAACCGCTCACACAGCTCGGGCAACTATGGAGATTTTGAGACACCAATTTCCAGATTGAATGATCGCTAGATCTAACAGCACCAAACTTTTTCCTTTGGACCTGCTTAAAATCTCGCGTTCACCACAACAAACCACGAACCTTGCAAGCCTTGAAAGCTAACATTGAAGCAGAAATCGCTAATCTGGAGCCAGATGTTTTGCGAGCAACAATTCATTTAATGCTGTAAAACGATCGCAATCATGCATCAACTCGGAGGGTGCCCATTTGAGCGATATAATTTTTTCCAATTAATGTCATTAATTTTACACTTTCAAATAAACTTTTTATGAAAACGGAGCTCTTTTTTTTTGTTTATAACAAAATGGCAGCCAATTCAAATTATAGCATTACTTTTGCGTCGCCTTGTATATTATAATTTTTTCCTAAAACAATTAAATTATATTTTATAATTGCCTTGTCAACGACTTCCATTTTCCAGGAATTATGTTCTTTAATACTGGCAAAAATGACGCCAGCGTTTCGTCAAGATGCCACCATCTTCACCGTCGTCCTCGCCGAACGCAACCATGAGCGGCGCGACCGTACCGCCTCTTCCGGCTGCCGCCGCAAGCACCGCCGGCGGCCCGACGAAGGGCCGCGCGTCGAGTCCTCGCGGCGTCTCGACGCTCATGTACGCCTGCCAGCAAGGTGACGTTGAAAAAGTCCGACGTCTCTTGCGTGCCCAGGTTAGTGTGTTACGAAAACGACCGCTTCTTGTAGTTGCATACGTACCGCCAGCTGGCACCCAGATTCGAGCGTAAGTAGAACACTTAAGGGTATAGTACGCTTTGGATGTGTGATGCATGTCAGTTTATTTGCCGTCTTGTCGGCATCCATTTACGCCTTAATGCGTGAAATATGTATATGGTACATAATAATTTGTTTCGCTTTTCGCCGTTTCGCCAACGACTTTCTGTTTCTTGGACGGAAAACGAGACCTAGCGTAATGATGTGACCGTAATAGGTACGAATGTAAGTCGCAATTGTTTCGTTTTAACCCCATTTTTTTTTTTCTTAATTATAACGCTTGTACAGTCGATCGCAAAAGTTTATGTAAATTATACAATTTTCCAGAGTTTTATAAACGGATAAAGTTTGACCTAATTATTCGTTTTTGTTTGAAAAGATGTTATTAAATGATACGAGCACAAAGAACCATGTGATGACAATGGTTAAATTAGATTTTTTTTTTTAGAAAATTACAAAATATTCGCTATGCTGTGGAAGATGTAAAAAAGTCACTTTTTTTTTTACCAATTTTCTAATTTTTTTCTAATTTTCACCACTAGCACACTTTGACTTTTTCTGTTCATTTTTGAGTTATTCTAATAACTATATGGGACAACACCGCATAAAACTTTTTTTTATCAAAAATCACCGTTCAAATGTATTTTCTTACCTAATAATTTATAATTATATATAAATATATATAAATTATATAATATTTTATATATATATATATATAATTTTATAATTATATAATAAATTATAATAATAATAAATATATAATAAATTATATATTTATATATAATTTATAAATATATATATTGTAAATTATATACAAAAATTATATATTATAAATTATAAACAGTATTAACTTGATGCAAAGTTAACAAGGTAACGTATTTTCTTGTGATTTACGAAAAATACAAGAAAATCTGCGGAATAAATAAATAAAATTGGGTACTGTAGGATGCTGCAAATTGGCGAGTTGGTAAAAATAACATAATAAGCAACAACAACCAAAAAGTATAATGCTACAGAAGGAGAAAAAAATAGACCAATCACGGATACTTCTGCCTTCTTGCCCTAGCATTATATTTTTTTGGTTATTGTTTTTAAGTGTTTTCTGATGTGTTATAATAAGCAATATTTCAAATAATTTGAAACTTAAAAAAATTAAAGAAAAAAATTTTTTTTATTTTCGATTTAAGAAGCTCTATGAGATATTTTGGGAGGTTTTCAGTTAGAAAATTGCATTTTTCGGAATTATCAAATCGAAGAAAGTTCTGTTGGCAACCTGATCAATCCGAAAGTCCGGCAACTTCTTACATTTTTCACAAATCCATTTTTTTTAATTTTAAAAATTTGAAGGCCACTGTACGTATCCCTCTCAATATCTTTGCTAACTATAAAAGGAGTTTAAATTTCGAAAAAAATGTTCTAAAATTAAATTTCTTGGAATTCTGGTACTTTTCCGACAACTGGTACATTTTAACTGAATTTGCTCAACAAAATTTTCTTGTATCTGAATTCGGTCACCCGTTGATAATGGGGACCATTCGTGTCCTCGAAACGGCCATCCCGGATTCATTGTTATATATTACTTATATAATAAATAAACTTATGTGGTGCGGAGGTGCCGGTACTTATGTATTGTTTACCATATAACGCCACTATTATTACTTTGTTATTTGTATTAAAAGAAATAACAGATAAATGTTTTTGATGCAGTTATATTTGTTGCGAGTGAAAAGGTGTTGATAGATGGCAATTAGAACTAATGTACTCGATCTTTTAGCTTATATAGCTTATATTACACATAATAGAGGCCGCTATACAAAAAAGATAAGAGTACTTAACAAGGTACAGTTGTAGACGTTAAATTATTATTTATTTATATATATATGTATATATATATATATATATTATTACCTTTGTTTATTTTTTTTATAGGTACTACTAGAGAGCGATCAAAAGCGAGCGGTATCATACCTCTTTTTGTAGCCACAAGACAGACTCGTGTTTTGTCGACTCTCGTGAACCAGTAGGCAACACGAAACCTTTTCTTTTGAGACGAATAAACACGAGTCTGTCTAATCGCTGCAAAAAAGGTATGATTTTTACTTGCTTTTGCCCTCGCTAGATATTACAGTTGTTGTTAAAGAACTACTTTTTTGTTATGAAATTTCTCCATTCAAGTTTTCTCTTTTATTTGTACTCTGCGACAAAAGGTCTCTGAGCAACCTTGATCAGAAATATAAAATAATACCTGCCATCTTACATCTTTTACATATATGACCACAAGATCACAACATTTTATTTTAATAACTTGATGTGCGACGCCATCGTTATGCGTTTGTTTTCTGAAAATATTGTTTCCTTAACATTATAATAAACAACATTTTTATTCATTGAAAGCGGCACCTAAACGATGAATACAAACCCGATCGAAAATAGGTTAATTTATTTAATTATGTTCAAATTATTTGATTTCGTTATCTCAATTACGAACGCCATCGATTGTTAGCGGCATTGAAAATAATAGAGAACCGAACAAAAGGAACATTTATAAAATTGAATTAATCCATATGCGGTCAAACTTCCCAGGTTCAAAAACATGATATTGTTCGTTTATTTTACAAGTGTCCTGTTATGGGAATTTAATGGACTTTTTCTTAATGAAATAGACAGGATTCAGTTAAATTTATTTATTTACTGGTATGTAAATATAATATCTAAGTACATAATTTATTTATAAAAAAGAAATAACAGATATCCAAAATATTGATGGCATAGCGAAAAGCCGATTTAAAAAAATTAGCTTGTAAAAGAATAATCAAGTTCGTTTGAGGATTTGACGCTACATCATCCAAAAACAAGACAACCTTTCTTTTTATGATTTCTTAGGTGTTGAAACGCTTGATAGAGCAATCCACATTTTTTTTGTGGGCAAGCCAGTCGATTTCAAAAAGATTTAGATTCACATTTCTGAAACGTCGAAGTTTCATAGAACGACGATTTTCACACTCGCCATCTACATTTACCCAAGGCAATATGGCCAGCTCTTGCACGTTTCACCTTTTAGCAGGAAGGTTTTATCGGGAAGAGCAAAACAATGCAATCTCGACGCAATTAATTAGGTTTTGCACTGGTTAGCCGAGGCGCATGTCAGAAACAACGTTGGAAGTCTACGGATACCAGCTTTACCACTTATCGTCTTATATGTGATAGTTTGCCTTGTTTTAACTTTATCCTTGATTTCTAACGCTCTAAAGGAATCGGCATATTCTCACCTCGAACTCCGCATATCTAGTCGGTCTTGTCGACGGCGGGACCCCTTTCTAAATATAAATATAAATGATTTCTCGGATGAGTTGTTGCCATGCACAGCGCATTTTTTAAAAAAAAAAAAAAAAAAAAAAACGTCTTTTTTTAATGTTAAGACAAAGAACCTGAATTAAAAAAAAATATATTTCTTCTCCTGTTACGCTGGAAACTTTTCAGACCACCCTCGTATATTTTAATACTCATATTCTCGTATTCAAAACAATCCGCAAATCACCATGATCCATCCAATCGAGCAGCGGATGGATGGAATGCTCTTTTTATAAAGGCAGAATTAATAGTTACAACTTCGGCCGGATGTTTCGACTTTATGAATGAAAGCTCAGATTGAACGTACTACGCGCTAAGATAATGATTTTCGCTGCCGTAGCAACGAATAAACAATTTTGGCTCGGTTATGTTGACGAACGGCGTTGTACCGGTATAACGCGTTCTGTTGCGGCTCGTATAAGCTCTGTGTAGGTTTGGAGTCGATTTTGCGGGAATGGAATCGCCAAAACGGACTAATTTACTGCATTAGTTTAAATTTAAACCGTGTGATATCTGACGGAATAGTTTACTTCTGGTGTAGGTCCGTATGTTATAGATTAAAGTGGTAAGGGATGATATATCTAGCAGTTCGCAGCTATGTTTCGCGTGATCCGATAGCTTATATCTTTGTTCTATGTTATCTACACAGAAAGCTTTTCCAAATGTACTGCAGAATGTGCTAATAATAAAGCTCTGTTAATAATGGAGACTTTTCAGACACTGAGCTGTTCTTTAAATAAATAATGGTAGAGGACTGTGAGGTATCACGACGAACATTAAAAAAGGTATCGGCATACTCGGCACTACAAGAAATATTTAATGAACGGAATATATTTTGGAAGTTCGTGGACTTCCCTTGGCAACCGTGAGAAAAAAAAATTCTTTTACTCTAACATGCCTCGTTCTAACCCTATTTCGAAGGAGCTCCTAATTATATTGATCAACACAATAGTTTTCGCTGATTTGTATGTGATAAACTCACAATTTCGACGTTTTAAATGTGGAGGTACATCGCAAAACCTAGAATTTATTTATTTGTACGCCCCTGATAAATGTAAAAAGCTTTTGAAAACTTTCCTCGCTAGTATCCTCCATCTTACATCCATAACATGGCAGCATTTGAGAAAATACATCTTATGCAGGACACATGCAAGTAATCTGTGCCGTTTCGTAATGTACCTCCTCAAATATGCAGAAATAATCTTCCATCATATTTACGTCCCATCCTCTTTGATACTTCTCTTCTTTGTCCTTAAATCTTAGTGAAAGGTTTCTTCTTGCTCATCATTTACAGCGCCAAGAATCTCAAGAAAATGCTCGATGAGGCTGCTGAGAAAAAGCAACGTTATACTCGTGTTGCATTCAAGATTATAGAAGTTTACAAGCAATGTCACCTCAATTAAATTCATTACGTACGAATTGAGAAATTGTTTGCAACTTTTCCCATTGCGAATCACCTCCTTTATTGCTATCTAGAAGAAAATAATAATAAATAATAATAGCACAGGATAATCTAAGAAGAAGTAAGAACAAATCGTTGTTACATTGCAATATTATTTCACCCTTTACTTGTACAATTGCCGCATATATGAAACTTTAAGAAACCTTTGCTGGGTTTTGTATTCGCCTTCTTCTTCAACTTCTATTGCTTTTAATGCTCCCTTTCTCCTGGAATATGCTATTTGTGGTTACTAAAATTCTAAGGTTACATCAGTTTCCAGTGAAAACGATGTTTCCTTTTTAGCATCAAGGAGGTTATCTTCTATTACGTCACGCAATTCGATTTCGTTGGTATTCGTAAGCGTCCCATTATCATTATTGGCAGCTAAAAAATATACGTAAAAATGTCGATACGTTTAACTTTTTATTTTCTTTGCTGCTTAATTTGTTTTACAACTCCTCTTCTTATCGTCAGCCTCAGCTCATAGACAGAACGTAAATTTTTCAATTTTAAAAAATTCGTTTCATCCACTTGAAGTATTTTTCTGCAAAAAAAATTACGTAATACATACCAATATATAATCTATATGTTCGTCTACATGTATTAATTTTTTCATAATTGCATTCGTTAATTTCTTCACAAATATACAATTAGAGGTAATTGTGAAACTTTGGAGTAGATAGTCACAGCATTGGAACTACCAATTTAACATATTTTCGCGTATCCAAGCAAAGCTTGAACGTACAAAGCGATGAAACTTTATGCGTCTTTCAGTTCTTAATTCACTGTAAGAACAGTAGTAATTTTTAAATGACCAATTACTCGTTGTAGGGCAGAACACAAATCTTCGAAGTTTTTGCTAAATTAGCTAAAATTTAATGAAATATGTATAAACCATTACTTAGAGTTAATATTAATATATTTTTTTAGGAACATTGGCAAACCGGTTTTCTGTTAAGTATCTAAAACTATATTTTACTGCTAATTCTGTTACTTTAACTATTTATATTGTTGAGTTAACAACTTTCACTTTAACAACAATATATATCTTCCCATCCATCTACAAATACAGTTACTACATCACCAATTTTCAATACATCAGTAACTGCATTTATAAGTAAATCGCAAAAAAATATTTATTCAAATTTACAATTTATAGCTACTAAAACCAAAATATGGTTTCATGTGTTAGTGTGCTTAACTTGGCTTTATCATTGTATCTTTATATTCGTATCTTCCTTTTTTATTACGTTTTTGAATTTACAGCTTAGTTTTAGTTACTGTACCTTTTGTTACAGAAATTTGAATTATTTTGTTGTTACATAAATGTGACATAAATTTATGCAATTTGTAAATTTATGTCACTGAACTGATATATTTATTACATATATGTACGTATACATAACGACGCATTATTTTAGATTCGGTATGCAATGTATTTGCCGTTCAGATTATCTCCATACGTTTTGCAATTTTTTGGATATTGATATATCCAAGAAATTGCAACACTAGTGCTTAATCTCTTTAGCTAATATCTAAAGAAATTAATGCCTTGATTACACGTAACGAGTACAGTGGCGACACAGTACACTCGACCGAGTGCTCGGTTGGTGTAAACATGTCATCGAGTACTCGGCCGAGTGCTCGGCCCAGTAAAATGGCGAGACAGTCACTCGGATCCATTTCTATTTACTAGGCCGAGTAGCCTACCTGTACTGTCTCGCCACTGCACTCGTTACGTGTAATCAAGGCATAAGCACTGCTATGCTTCATAAGTAACAATACTTAAATTTATAATCTAAATATAAATACACTTATTTATAATCTAAGTTAATACGAAAAATCTCCGTTAGAGGGCTGCACTTTATTTATTAAATATTTTTATGTTTAAAGAGAACAGAAAAAGATGCACATATATTACGAGTTCTTTCATTTAGTTCCGTGATTTAGTTTTGTGACTACGACTTCTACAGTTTCTTCTTTCAATTCTATTGCGGCAAGTTAAACTGGTAAGTATAAAATGTAAGTATGAGTGAGTATACGTGTACTGTTTGTATTGGGTACATCAAAGAATAGCAAAGCAGCTCCCATTTTCCTATTTTTTTTTTTTTTTTGTAGAATCACCATACCATCCTTTCCGGCACAAACCACGTCAACAAAGGTTATGTCAGCACACAAAACTGGCGAAATAAACCCTCACTAACAAATAAACTGTTAAAAACCACGAAGTTTTAGTAACTAGTTATTTTCATTAACTTTTTTACGTGATACGTCATTTTACACAGTATTTTCAAAAGTTACGAAAATCGGAACTGCTTTGCTATTCTCTTTTTTTCACGGTTATTAGCTACGTGAAAATAACTGTTCGAAACCAAATGGCCGTCTTAGCTTTGAATTGAAAAGTCTTAATTATTCTTCTGTTACGTCGACATTTTTGTTACTTGATTTTGGAGGAGGAATTCTTTATTCGCTTGAGATATAAAGGGCCGAGAGCAGACGTGAAAAGTCCAGGTTTGTACCTAACGTTGTAAATTATAAGTTATATAAAATTATAATCAGACTTAGATGTTTTGCATACCTTCGAGCTATTGTTAATATAAGGAAATCCAAAATAGTCACAAATATCATTTACGTATAAATATGATTGCTAACTATGCTTTTATAGAAAATTATATTGGCACGCAATTGCCTGAAATATTTGGATATACGTTATATAGATACGACAAATCACTGCCTTATTCAGTGTTTTGTAGCAATCACAAGTGTTCGCTACTTGTTATGGTTTACTTTGTACAGCAGTTCACGTGTGTATATAGGTATCGAAATAGCTAACCACATTTCTTAGTTAAATTAAAATAAGACAGATAAGTTGATATGAAATTATTGCAAACATATGCAAATCAGCATCTCTACTAAATACAAGTCAATTCTGAGCTACTGCCGCAAACCGGCTTAAAAACAAAATTTTAATCAGAATTTTCAGGCCATGTGTAGTTTCTCAGTTGCTGAATTTCTCCGGCAGGCTGAGATACTATTATGTTTTAGCGGGCCTTATTGTGTTACATTTAATAAAATAATCAAATATTAAAAGTAAAAGTAAAAAAGTAAAAATTAATGATAATATTTCATTTA
Organism: Oryctes rhinoceros; assembly: GCA_020654165.1. Lineage (NCBI taxonomy): Eukaryota > Metazoa > Arthropoda > Insecta > Coleoptera > Scarabaeidae > Oryctes > Oryctes rhinoceros. Next base: position 19,645 of record JAIOKQ010000714.1, read on the forward strand.
ATGCGAATGTTTATTTTTATAGCCTGTCAAATCTATCCCGAGTTGTTAGCGAAGGATTTTGAGTTGCAGGATTTGGAAGGGCCGACTATAACTAGTGATTTTTTATCTACGTTTTTAAATATCTCCGGAAAAAGGGTAATAATAATCATCGTAGAAAAGAACGGTTTGTAGTGGGTTGTTTTTATAAAACATTACTAATACTATTGACTCTTTTAAAAGATTATAACAACTCATCAAATACTCATCAAATGATAGACCATTAGCAACATTTTCACATGCAGATACTCATCCAGAGAGTTGCAGTACTGAAACTGCAATCAGCCTATAAGAGTATCAAGTTAGTCGGTCTGCTCTAGCTTTGATGAAGATATTTTCCAACTAACCCCACATAACCGCAAGAGAGCCAAAACTGCTTGCATATCTTACAATAAAATAGCAGCTGAGGTAAGATTTTATCGTTATTTGTTGTGTTATGGTTCGCAACTAAATTAATTAGGATATGTTCTCAATTTAAGGAATTAAAGAAATATTCACTTTCTCATCCTCGTGGGAAGGAAATAATGGCGTTTTATAATGAACAGAAAATGTTGGACGATCCAAATAAGGAAAAAGTTAGTTAATATAGTCGTTGATCTTAGGCTGCAATTTATCCCATAAAGCTTGAACTTTAAAACTAAAAATAGCGTTGAGGGATACGTGAGTCTTGCTACTACTTCGTTAAATAAAATTAATATTTCAAACCACAACTTTTATTTCAGGAAGCTTTCCACGACCCATTTACAGAAAAAACAAAGGGTGAATTACAACTCGACTAAGAAATCGTTTTCGTGAAAAACGAAATAATATAAACGCGGACAATAACAATCCAGCGAATAATGATTCAAATGAAGTGAAATCATTCCGAATAAATTCTGTGTTAGATATTATCGTTAAAGATATAAGAACTCTAGAAAATATTGGGATCTATAATAGTGTTGATAAAGGTCACGTTAAGGCAACGCTTGTAGCATTGATCCACGATAACTTGGGTGGTAATCAAATTTTTGGTATGGCAGAAGCTCACTACTGTTGTCGAATGTGTCTGGCTAATAAAACTGCTTTTGGCACGGCGTCGCATTTAGAAGGCTTAATAACCGAACATCATGTTTTATATGAGCAAGAATAGCAGTTAAAACTGTCCCCGAAATATCACTTAATGACTTATTGTAGTTATATTATTTTCCAAATGGCGCCATTGCTTGGCTTAAGCTCAATGCGTTTTAAGGATAAACATTATTATTAAAAAAAATTAATATACACTCTAAAGAACTATAAGAGTATTTGTAAAACTTTGGCACTCAGACATCAAGAATTCATGCCGGATGAATGGAGAAACAATACTTTATATCAACCGTTGGCAAATGCAGTAAAACATATATCGAAAGCTCGTCCTTGTTACCGTTTTTAGGGTTCTATTAACAAAAATATTTGTTGCTGTAGAATCTAATGCATTAGGTGAACCGATTTTTTTTCCCAGATTATTGAAACATGTATAATTGAAAATACTTGAATTTTAATTTGAGAAACGAAAAGTTTTAATGGCACTTATTAACGAGTTTCCGTTGATAATTTAAAAGGTGCTTTTTGTATCGTAGATATTAATAAGTTGCAACACCTACGAGCTTGTACGAGCTATATCAATCATTTTACGAAAGTGAGATGTTTGTTATCCAAACATCAAATCATTGTTTAAATATGGATACATATGTTCTACATATAGCGTTGTGTTTTGTGTACCTACCAAAAGTAAAACCAATAAAAGATGTATTACTAAAAATTTTTTTTTTATTTAAATGATAACCAATTTTTTTTACTGTGTATCAAATATCAAAAATACTTCAGACAATTTTTTAATCGTTTTACTTATATTAAATGATCAGTTCCGCCCTCTTGACCATTTTCTTGTGTAAAAGTCCGTCAAGAAAAGAGATTAAGAACCAAATATATGTTTCCCTGTAACACTAACAATAGGAATGCCACCGACAAAATTACAATTATTTACGAGAACCAAATGATATAAAATGCAGAACAACTTAAAATAACTTTTTTTTTGTTTTAATATCTCCGAACTAGAGATTCTTGCTTACCGACGATATCATCTTTTCAAATTTCAGCCAACTGCCATCGAAAGAAAAGATCGCACTGGTAAATCGGCACTGCACTATTGTTGCACCAGCGACAATATATGCGCAGCGCAAGCTGCCGATCTCTTGGTGATGGCTGCTCCCGATCTAGTAGAAAGCCGCGATGAAGATGGATTCACCCCGCTTCATCTGGCGGTTATCGCCGGAAATATGCCGTTGGTGACTTTCCTCCTAGCGAACAACGCTGACGTCAACGCCGTGGATAGCGAGAAGCATACGGTAGTTCATTGGGCAACTGGTAAGTAATTCTCTGGTAACGATTAAAATTTCTCAACGAGCAATTCCTCCACAGTTAATTATTATTAGATGATTACTTCTCTAAGTTTGCGGAAATACAACAATATATCTACGGTTTTGAGTTTAATTTTTGGTATATTCAAATGGTGAAACTGTAGTTGCCGAACTGAATTAATTTCAGCTGAAATTCTTAGCTTTCAAGTAACACGTTATCAATTTTTTTCGGTATTGTATTTTAATGATTAGCTTTTTTAATAATGATAGCAATGACTATAGGATAGTATGGTAGACAATGCTAAAGTATCGGCATACTCCGCACTACTCAAGTTTAATTTAATTAATCTGGAACGGCTACTTATACACTCCGCCAAAAAAGTATCGCATAAACTAAAAAAGGGCATTTATTAACCAAGACATTTTCATACGTTCACAAAAAGTTTGCCTCGTGTATGTGAACTATAAAAACACTAACAAAATCATGGAACATAGCTTTTTTACTTTTTTTTTCTAAAAGAACACATTTAGAAAAATGCATATGTGTAAGGTTTGTTCAGTTGTTTATTGAAAGTCTTCCTATACGGACAAATTTTAAAGTGCGAAGTCAGAGTTCTGTACCAACGCTTTTAAAACTAAAATGAGCAATTTAACTTCAGAACAAGTGGCTGCTACAGCTGCTTTAATCGAAGATGGACGATCTCAAGCATACGTTGCTAATTTGATGAACATCAATCAGTCAAGTGTTTCTAGAGCCGTAGCCAGATGTAGGGAAACAGGCAATTACAGTAGAAGACCTGTACCAGGTCGTCCAAGATGTTCTACTCGCCAAGATGACCGCTATTTACTACTACAAGCATTACGTCGAAGACATGTAACTGCGAGACAATTGCAGAACGACTTGGCTAGAGTCAGAAATATTCGTGTGAGTACTCAAACTATTCGGAATAGGTTACGACGGAGTGGATTAAGAGCTAGAGTAGCTGTAACAGCCCCTCGTCTCACTAGGAACCACCGAGTGGTTCGCTTAAGGTTTGCCAGAGAACATGTAAATTGGAACATTAATGACTGGGCTAATGTACTCTTCACAGATGAGTCAAGATTTGGTCTTTACACCTCAGATAGGCGTATCTCAGTGTACAGACGAGACGGTGAGCGCTATTCGCAGTGTAATATCAGACCTAGACCTAATTTCGCTGGTGGCTCTATTATGGTTTGGGGAGGCATCTGTTTAACAGGTCGTACAGAGTTAGTACCAGTAGACAGTGGTACACCGACTGCCCACAGGTATATAACGGACATTTTAGAAGAAGATGTAGTACCATATGCGCCAATTATAGGAAACGAATTCATGTTAATGCACGACCGCATGTTGCGATAATCGTCCAGGAATACCTTAACGATGTTGGTATTCCAGTTTTAGATTGGCCTGCGGTAAGCCCGGACATGAACCCTATCGAGCACGTGTGGGACCTCCTTCACAGACGGATACGAACCCAAAATGTTGCCCCAGCGGACCTGCACGGACTAGAAAATGCTCTCCGTGACGAGTGGGAGAATTTGGATCAGGCTTATATACGGAGGTTAATCGAATCTCTGCCAAACCGTATGCGAGCGGTCATAAGAGCCAGAGGTGGCAATACTCAGTATTAAAAGCTACTGTTATGACATTTTTCTTTCCAAAATTATAATTTCTTGTTTTAATAAAAATCTCAAGTATGAGTTCTTGTTTTTATTTGGCCTGTATTTTATTTAAACAATCATAGAAATTATATCTTAGAGCGCATTAAAGTATATTTACAACTTTATGCTACAAACAAAGATTATGCGATACTTTTATGATTCAAAACTAAATTATACGATACTTTTTTGGCGGAGTGTATATTTGCAAGTAGACGATGTTCCATTCATCGCCGACTTCAAGACTTATTTCGTCACCAAAAGTCGTCGTATTGAATTATGATATATAAGTAAACACATTCATATGTATCAAAATTGTCAATCGATACTTATGAACGTTTCTAGACAGCTAAAGCAATTAGCGTAGTTAAACGTAAACATACGTCTACATTGAGCGTTTTATAGACTCTTTGTTAACTTGGGTTTATCAGTTGAAGCATCCATACGGCTCGATTTAGTACTTAGATTGAGACTTATCACGTTGAACTTGTGTATGTGATTAACACTTGAAATTACGCTCGATATCTATTGACGAGCTCAACAATTCGAATTACATTTCATGTTTATTGACGTATATTATCATCATCATCATCTTTTGGGAGGCTTAGTACAGGTCACCAAACATCTATCATTGAAGACTATTTCTATAAGGAGAAGAACAACAAAATAAGCAAATGGGGAATGATCTTATTCTACGTAGTACATTTTGCAATATTATAACTTGATCTATACCAACGAATTATTCGCTGCGTTAAATTCCGCGGAGATTAGTACAATATATTGCCAACGCAGTAGTGGTAAATTCATGGAAAGAACTGCTGAAACTATTACGGATGCGACAAGAATGGAGCGTTCACCTAACAAGTCAATTAGGAAGATCTCGAAAAATATCTATATACATACAATTAATGTTGTGCAGGAACTCGAGCCCATTGGTCACGTAATGATGATAATATCCTTGACAGATCTTTCTTCTCGGACGAAACTTGGGTTTCACCTTAATGGCTTTATTAAGAAACAAATCATATACAGGGTGTTAGGTAAATACGTGGCAAAAATTTAAGAGGTTATTTCTTGGCTTATTCTAAGAATATTTTGTCCTATGATGATTCCTGAAAAGCCTCTTTGTTTCGAAGATGCAGGGTGAACAAAATTTGCGACATTAACAACATTTTATTATCAAAAAGTACCTCAATCTACAATAAATATTTGAAATGACCGCCTCCAGTTTGGATACAAGCATTCAATCTTCTCGTCATTGAATGCCGAACTCTTCCAAAGACGCCCGGGTTGTTTCTAATTGAGTTACGCCCAGCAGTTATCCGATTTCGCAATTCATCCAAATTCTCCATTGGAGTAGCGGAAATTGACGACTTCAGATCGCCCCATAAGAAACAATCCAGGGGGTTTAACTCTGGGGTTCAAGCAAGTCATGTGTGTAGCTACTCACCAATCCAGCGATGTCCGTATGTTGCTGTTAAAAAAACACGAACAACTAAACCGAAATGTGATGCTGCACCATCGCGCATAAGCTACATTGCAATTCTTGTCGCTAATTTTATTAATTGTCGCACATTTATATTAAAACCGAAAAAGATCAAAGTTTAGAAGACATCTCTTCCAATTAAAATTAAATTGCAGACCGAGTCTCCCCATTTCCACGAATCCTAAATTTATCTAATTAATATTGAAAAAGTCCTAGATTTCTAAATATTCTATTTTTTTCCCTCATCGTAAAACGTTACACAATGTCCCTTCTACATTATATCGGTTACATGCCATATAAACAATTATATTTTTACCTGAAGTATTGCTGAAACACCTGAAAGATAATCGATTAGCACATGCTTAACCTTGGAGAGCTTGACCGCAATGACGTCACCCATCCGACCTCCAAGCTGGCCCCGATTAAGCAAAGAAAATCACGAAGTCACCCTTATAAATATAACCAGCGAACGAACACAACAGCTTTGGCGGTGCGCGAAGGCCGTGCAATTATTAATCACGCCGAGACCCAGCGTACACATACGTACGCGTGTACAACATCGTTGATTGCATTAAATAACAATGACATAAGCTCTTCTGGAACGGCGCTGCCGAAAGAACAAAGCGTCACGATTGAACTTTGCGTGTCTTGCTACGTGTCCTCCTTCGAAATGCATTTTTCATGCAAATTAATGCACTTCAAACTAGTTTTATTGGCACTTGATACTAATACGATTCAGTTTTTTTTTTTTTTGCAGAGATGTAGTGTAAAGTTTGTTATGCGTTCGTTGAGGAGGAAGGAACGAAAAGCAATACTGGGGCTTGCAGTCGGTCAAAATCAAAAATTGAAGGTCTTCGCCTCCTAGGTTGCAACTCTTTTATAGTTACTTTTGATTAAGTTTTAGAGAACTTTAATGTGCTGCGATCATTGACAATGTTAATGTGAGGTTCTCTTATTAATTGGATGTTGTTTCTTTTTCTCCAGAGAAGCATGCGAAAGCTTAGAATTTCATAAGAACGGAGTCTTTTATTTCGATCGGCTGCAATACCCAGCGTTGGTTTCCCGTTTTCCAGCAGTTGTCTTAACGTATACAGCCATTCTGCTCTAGTCTGAAACTGATATATTTCACAGTGTGCGGAGAAACTGGTGCACTGCGTGCAGTTCTTGCAGCTGGGGCCCCAGCCTCGACGCCTGATATCCACGGAGGATATCCTTTGCATTATGCCGCTCAAATGTGTGGTGGGGTAAGTGCTTGATATTGTTTGCAGTATCTTTTGCCAGGTAGCATCGTATATCATTGCGAAAGAATAAAAGGACACTTAAATCTTTCTACATGTTGATAACTCTGTGACTTACACAAAATTATTTTGGCTTCAAACCAGTGGCGAATCACGGCTATTACTTACGAAGGTGTTGATTAATGCCGTGTTATTCCGTGAAGTAATCTACTCGATTCCGGTATGAGAATACCTTTAGGCAGTCACTAGGAACTCGGCGACATTATTATAAGATTGATTTATTGCTGTATCGCAGCACGTATTAAATTATTAAAACACATCAATAATTAATGAACTGTATTGGTTAAATGGCGAAATGAAATACGTTAGATCAAATTTTAATATTTCCTAGAGCCTTTAAAGAAGCAATTTGTACTATTCTGCTTTTGATGTGGAAACTTATAAGTAGAGCTCCCCAAAGTGCGTGGCAAGTCAGAAGGCGTACCGCCGGGCGTGGCCGGGGGATATGTAATGTAATATATAAGCAAATAACTCGCATCGCATTTCGGTAGTTTATTACCGTATGCGATCGGGTTGTGACGGTATGGCGGACGCGCGTAGTAAGAAACGCCCACAGGCCGACAAAGTGAAAAAGTTCTGTGGAGAATTTCCTGACTTAATATATAATGGAAGTAAGATTATATGTAAAATTTGTAATATACCTCTGATGTGCAATGATAAATATGGCTGTAGAAGACATGTAAATAGTCAGCAACACAAAAATAGAAAACTGGGTGTATCACCGACTGAGGCAACTCAATTTATAATTGATTTATTTTATATGCTGACTGCGTGTAATTTACCGTTTTCCTTACTCGGGAAGAAACCATTCCGTGAATTTTGGAATAAATATAATCCAGACTTTGAGTTACCGTCGGAAACAAGCTTAAGGAGATGTGTGCCAAGTGTACGTACCGAAATTGAAAACAGGATCAGATCTGCAATAAAAAATAAACTACTGTGGTTATGTATTGATGAAACGACAGACCGTAAAAAACATTCTATTTTGAATGTGATTGTACGTATACCGGAACCTCGTCAACCTACAAAGGGAATTTTATTAGCTAGTAAAAGACTAAAATCGTGTATTGCCGACGCTATCGAGAACGTAGTCGTTGATACTTTACAAACATTATGGGATGATGTTACATATTACTTGTAAACTTCATGCTCTGCATATTGCGGCTGAAACTATTCGTGCAAATTTCCCTGAGGTAAATGCATTAATAACAAATACGAAACGAGTGTTTCTCAAATCTCCCAAACGTACCAGTGAATTTCATAAACAGTGTCCCGGTATTCCCGAACCACCAGAGCCGATTCTTACGCGTCGGGGGACATGGCTGAAGGCAGCGTTTTATTATTTTAAATACTTCCGGCAAATAAAAATCAGTCGTCTTACAATTCAATCCCAACGAATCTGCGGCTATTAAGGGAAGCCAGGATAAATTCCGTTGAGAGATATTTTCCGTTGAAGCAGATTTACAAACCGTTTACAACAATTATAGAGAAGTACTTGAGAAGTACAGTACAAATATTAGATGACGTTAATACACTCCTGCACTGTATAAATAACAAAAAAAATGATATCGTTACAAGAAATTTTGAAAGTGTTATGAAGAAAGATACAAATTTTAGCAGGTTAAGACAAGTTTGGGAAGGTAACTCTACTGATCCGGTGACTAAATTCAAAGATTATTTTAATTACGCGTGTATTACATCGTTAGACGTCGAGCGTTCATTTTCAAGATATAAAAACATTTTTTCAGAACGACGAACATCCTTGAAAGAAACGACTGTGGAAACATTCCTAATGCTTCAGATGTTTGAGAAATCGGATTGCGCTTACGGTAACAGTTTTAATGTGCCTACCTGCTCGTGTGCTGACCAATACTATTTTCCTTGTGCGTTAACACCCACTATATTGGATACGGCTAATTACAAAAGTAAGCGTTTTAAAATTCTTTATTTCTTTTGTTTTTATGTACTTTACTTATGTTCCTTATCGACGCCTATGGTGCGCCACGCAGTTGGGGAGCTCTACTTATAAGTTTGTATTAATATTCAACATGTTGTTACGCGCAAATGTTCTTTTTCTTTAAAACCACTTCCTAACTTTGTTAATCTTGGGAACATCCCAACTTGTTTTATAGCTAGGCAACCCATTTTACACTATGCGAATTATCGTTATTAAAATTATGTTTAACAGGGGATTTTGCAGCATTTTTAACTTTATTTACTGCTTCGATAATTTTCGGGAAGATCTTACATAGGTGTCTTTGTCCCTTCTATTGTTACTTTTGTAACATTTCTTAAGAAAATAATTTCCGCAGTCCATTTTCCCTTCTTCGCAATAGAGGTCGAACCGTGTTGCTTTCAAGCAATATTCAATAGCTTCTCCGATTAGACCGTTTATGTGATCTCTTAGCACAAAAACTATTTATTCTAGAACGTGAGAATTAACTATTTTGAAGCTCTTTTCCGTTAAGTGATCTTAAGTGTTGGATGTGTCCTGAAGCTCTCTCTTGCGTTGAAATTTAATTTTGCCTCGTGGAAGGCCTTTCGCTTAAAGAGGATAAATTCGGAGTGAAGCCGCAGGCGTGTGACTAGCGAATGGGCTCCCGCATGCGAAATGTTATTAATATCTACAGATATACTAGCGCGAACGGTGATGTTAATATGTTAGATACAAAAAAAATTGAGACGGTTTTCGTAGATTATGAAATGTTTCCGATGATACGTATAAAAAATAAAATTGTGTTTGTAATTAGATGTTCAAAAAAAACAACTTACCATCTTAAACGTCTTCCGTGATTTGATAATCAGGAGAAGCGCGATGAAATATTTGGAGCGCCTCCAAAGTTATTTCCCGCAAACGCGTCCGCCGTGAGGAAAATATGTTCTTGTATAAAGAGAACGATCGCTCAACATCTAGTGATGTGATGTTTGCATACTTAAAATAATCTTTGAAACAACTTAACGCATCTATAGACGTACCTTCACAAATTTCAAACTTTCAAACTTAATTAAAACATACTCATTTTTTGCGTCTTCTGTCGAAACAAAGCTGTGCGTGTGCTTTCTGTAGCGAAGAATTTTGTAATTTTTCTATTGCTCGCACTATACCGAAGTAATTGTTGTGAATAGTTTGTAAGTCGCCTTTAACCTATTTTTAAATTTTTTTCCGACTTTCTTCGATAGAGGCACATTCTTTCTGATTTAATAACAAAACCACTATTCTTACATCCTTAAAATATTCATGATAAGAAAATGCTGATTTTAGCCATGTTCTCCATCGTGTCTGAAGCCCCGCAACATTATTAAATACACAGAATACACTTTCCTGTTGCTATTATATGTGCACACACGATAGCAATGACCAACAAACTGAATAACCTTTCGTATGTGGGATGCGGGGTGCGGGAACTCAATCGTTAGTCACGCCTGTGGCTTCATTCCGAATTTGTCCGTTTATTATACAGTTAACTAACAATTCAATTATCATATCCGTAAAATTTCCATTATCTAAGGTTACATCTTTCAAAAGGTTAATAAATCACGAAATTTTTATTTTTGTTTGCAATTACTTAACATATTTTTTTCATAACTAATTTTTTTATAGACGTGTTAACCAACAAGATCTTCAAGTATTTAGAATAGACCTATATAACCAGGTAGCTTACCTGAACTACTTAAGAGCTCTCTAATTATACATACTGGTATCCTTTCATCTAATTAAATCAGTTGTTAATCTAGATTTTTTTATTCATTGTTTCTACTTTCATTTTATTATTTAATTTTCATTTTTCAGTTTTTTTCATTTGCGCACTGAGTGGGTGGCGCCTTCCTACTAAGGTGGTTCCTGCCGCGGAAAGCACTACTTTTTTTATTATTAAAAAAAAAAGCGCGACCTACGCCCGTCGCCAATCGAATTAGCGCTCGCAAATGTTCAAAGCTCCCAAACCACACCAGAATGGCGTAAAGGTTACCTCGTTTCTCCCCGCTCTTTTGTCAGGAAGGCGTAGCAATGTAGCAAAACGGCGCCCATAGAATTTCCCCGATCTAGCAAACAAAACAAAAAATTTGGAAATTTTTTTTATTTTCTTTGCAAATTGAAAAATTATTTTCCAACATAGTCCGGTACACTTTTCTTAACGGTGTTCAACCCTGTTTATACCGAGAACCGTCCAGCTCTTCAAAATAGCCATCAATCGCACCTCTTCATTGTTGACAAATCTGTTACCACCAAGTTTGGAAATAGAGAATAATCCGAGGTGGCCTAATCTAGCGAATAGGAGGAAGCAATTCTCATTTTAACTTATTAATTTTGGTCAACCGATGAAACAATACTTTCTTGTTCGTCAAATGCGTCCTCGTAGCGGAAACCTCATGGCTGCTGTGAAACTAAAGGAGTATACTTTGAACATCTCATTTCAATTTTCCCTCAGCTTCCTTCTGTTCTTTTCAACACTCAACGGAAATGTCTTCGTCAACGGTCTAGATTTAATTTGTCATTCAATCAACAATACATTGTGAAAAAAAATAATCACGCGCGCTCGCTGGAGTAAGTTTTCTTGTTGCACCTTCTGAAACGTTAAGGTAACAAAATACGTTAACGGAAACATTAAATGAAGACAATATTTGACGAAATAGTTCAAAAATTGAAATCGAGTATTTTCTGTTTATTGCTTACCAGGAGAAGGATTCATCTTTAGGTTTGCAAGTCCTCCAAACATTGCTCCAACAACCAGACATAAAGGTCAACGTAGAAGACGGTGAAGGAAGACAACCTCTACTTTGGGCAAGCAGCGCTGGCTCGGCGAAAGCGGTCCTAGCGCTGATAAGAGCGGGAGCAACCGTAGACGCCTCCGACAAGGACGGTTTAACCGCCTTACATTGCGCCGCTTCTCGAGGGCATACGGATTGCATAGACACCCTCCTTACACTTTGCGGAATGTCTCCCGATGTGATAGACAGCAACGGGTGCACCGCACTACATTATTCGGTAACCCTAGGCCACGCCGACGCCACTGCCTTACTTCTAGCGCATGGTGCCGATCCCAATCGCCAGGACCGTAAAGGAAGAAGCCCGGCTCATTGCGGATGCGCCAAAGGACAATTCGAGACTGTGAAGTTGATCGGGAACAATAACGCCAACCTTTGGCTAAGGAACGCTAGAGGAGATTTACCGCTTCACGAAGCGGCTGCATCTGGAAGAAGAGATCTGGTGAAGTGGTTGCTCGAAGCTAGGCCTAGTCAGGTTAATGCAAGGAATAACGATGGAAGGTGCCCGTTGCATTTAGCTGCCTTAAACGATAACGCTGATATGTGTAAGGTAGGTCAATAAAAAATTCAATTTGGTTTATTTTTTTATTTATAATTTATCTAGTATTGCTTGTATTTGCCCAATCAGATCGCTCTTCGATGTATTAGCTGTTAATGGACCGGTATCATTCGCTAATATTATAAGTAGCAAAGGGCCGGTTACAGAACTCTGAAGTATAACTCGCTCATAGGACAAGGAACCAAGACACCACTCATCATCAACTTTAACGACCTGCAATCTCTTCGCCAAATAAGATTTAATCCAATTCTTCCATAAACATTCCGAAACATTTCTGGTCATCATTAGTTTTATCATACAACGCACTGTAAAACAGTAACTTTACTAAATCTCCCGCGAAAAAAAAAACGTGCTTGAGATATACTAAGAGTCAGTTGGAAGACTGACTAAAAAATTATATTACGCGATCACATACGATCCTCTTCACAGCCCTCGAAATAGACGAAATTAACGAAATAGGTCGGTAATTTTCAAGATTATGTGATGTTTCGAAAAAATTCGACCTGTTCATCAAAACTGCTGAAAGTTGTATTACGTTTTAAAAAATCGTTGCTTATGAGTAGAGAGGACAAAAGCGAGTGAAGTCGTACCTGTTTTGCAACGACTAGACAGACTCGCGTCTATTCGTCTCATAAGAAAAGGTTCGTGTTGCCTACTGGTTTCCCCGAGAGTCGATAAAAAAAAGCACGAGTTTGTCTAGTCGGTATGAATTCACTCGCTTTTGTCCTCTCTACTTATGAGATCTATTTCATACGCATGTTGTACAATGTTGAGCACCGTATTACTGCCACCGAAAGGCTAATGCGAAAGCAGCATCTCCAACGCTGACAAACTACTTATCGAAAGCATTTGGCAATGTCCGATGGAGCCGCGGTCATTTTATCGCCTGGCAATATTCTATTGATCGTCCTATTGTACGTTGTATTTTTAATATTGCTATTAATATTGTTATTGAGAATACTGGATGTATTACTAATCCGAGTAGGCTTATTATTTAATAATCTTAGGTTATAGAGATAATAATGATAGCAACGACTGTGGCGTAGTATGGTAAACAACACGTAAGTATCGGCATCCTCCGCGCCACACAAGCTTGTTTATTATATAGTAATATATAATAATTAGTCCGGGACGGCCGTTTCGAGGACACGAATGGTCCTCATCATCAACCGGTGATCGAATGTGGGGAGTGTGGTGCGGAGGGTACCGACACTTATGTGTTGTTTACTATAGGCATAATAACAAATAAATATTGCCAATTGTTCCTACCTTAATACC
>JAIOKQ010000718.1:0-102340 GCA_020654165.1 Oryctes rhinoceros
ACAGTCTTATTCGGATATAGTACGAAAAAAAAATTAGGTGAAAGAAACGCATGAGTAATGCCTAAATACAAAATATTATGGTTCTATGTGCACGTAGTAACGAGAAAATGATTTTTCTTTATTCGAGTCCGACTCTGTCTTAGTTAACATATGGGAATCACCGGCAGTCGCTGAAGCAGCGTTCGGATATCCATTTAGTATGCACATAGCATTCACCGTCATTACACGCAATTGCAATGGCATCCTATACGAATATCGAATACACCGATATGATTTTGATTTATGGCGAAACAGGACAAAATAGTCTTGCGGCAGAAAATTTGTAGGCGGAACGGTTTCCCAATCGGCGGCATCCATCATCCGAGACAATTGTGAGAACCGTGTATCGACTTCGAGAAACAGGATTCGTAATTCCACGTTTCGAAGGTCGTGGCCGTCATATATCACGTAGAGTTCAGCAAGCAGAAGAGCATATTTTAAACACCGAGGCGGAAGCAGGCTAGTACTACAACTAAGTACTACACCTACTAAGTACTAAGTACTACAACTTTAGCCCAGCAAGTAAATGTGTCCCAAACGACGGTGCATCGAATGTTGCAGCTCAACGCATTCGCGAAGACATGGTAAATTTTACTCGTGTGCATAATAACTTTCGTCGCCGAATTGATGCCTGTATTAGAGCTCACGGTGGACATTTCGAACATTTTTTACATTAATAAATTATTTTGTCCTGTTTCGCCTAGATCGGTCCTTGTTAGGACCACCACAGATTTCATAAAAAGAAAAAGAATGTATAACTACAAATAACTCAAAACCCGACATTTCGGATGCATTAACTTTAAACATTAAGAACGCAAATCATATGGTTATCGGCATATTCAATGTAAACACATAAACACTTCGACATCAGCTGTACGACAGACTAATGCATTTCAATAGACTATTCACTATTCATAGCATCTACAATGCTTTATCGCTTTTTATTTGCATCTGGGTTAACTTTGATTCATCAGCGGTATTTGTATAATATAGGAGAAACAAAGATATGGACCGGCTTTACCTGCATTTTGGGCCGTAAAATTTGAACAAAATGTATATGTTACAAATAAATTTCTTTTTAAATTTTCAGTAACACATTGATAGGTAGTCTTCAGATTTCGGTAGCTTACGTGCTATTTACAGGTAACCCTGTATATCGCAATGCATTGCGAAAAATATTCTATAACGTCTATTATGTTATTAAAAATTTTAGCTTCGTGCTATTTATCTAGCTTACGCTATTTTATAATTTCAGAAGGCTAGTACACTTATGAATATCGACAATGGCGGTGCTTGTTGTGATACGCTGTGGAAGTAAAAATGTACGTGTTAACCAATTATTGGGTGTGGACATAAAAGAATCAGTTCTTACGTCTGGCTCTATCACGTATATATACTCTACCTAATGGTATTTATTCGGGTTATCAAGGGAATGTTCAGGCAAGTTGTTGGCAGTTTTTGTTGGAATTTGAAGGGAACGGAATTAAGAATATGAAAACTTCGATCCCCTTCAGAGTTTGTTCAGGGTAACAAACGAGGAAGTACGATGGAAAAGTTTGCGTGAGGATAATAGATTATATCAATGTAAATTTTCAAGATTCTCTTTCGGGATTCTTCGAATAAGAAAGTTTTACGAGAGTTTATACGGAGATTCTTAGTCATTTCGGCATCTAACACATAACCTGTAAATTCATAATAAGAGGTTATTAAAAGAAACTTAAAAATTTGAATTTCTTTTTAGCAAATATAAATTTTTATAATTATTATTTTGTGAAAAAAAAAAATAGGAGGACACCATTTAATAATAGTAAAGCAGTAACAAAGTCGTCCAGGTATATACATCTCATACTTTGAGAGATGTAAACGACAATCGCAACGAGTCGTGTCGCCGATTCGGCGGTGCTTTACACCCCAGAAGCGGGAAATTGAATATCCAAGAACATTACTACCGCAAACACACAAAGTTCCATTGAAATAGGTGAGAAACTACATTGTTAAGTGAGCTACGGAGGAGGTTGCGCAGTGGCGGCTCGTGTCTTCAAAAATAGTCGAAACTAAACAAAAAATTAGGTGGAATATATACCACGTGTGAGATTAAAGTATGGAATATTAAAAATAAAAGCGTACTTTTTATGAAAACGCTGAAGCACATCGATTTTATTTTTAGAAATACATATTAATACGTGCGATTCACCTTCTGACTTTCATTTGTTTTTTAGTTATGACGTTATCCAAAAAAATGTTAAAGCGGAATCCAATAGTGTTTTTTCAACCCTTTATGATCATGCCAATCAATCGTCAAGCTCAACATTTAATGTTGATATTATCGTATTTAACAGAAGATGATTCTAACTTATCATTATTAAAATACTACAACGTAAAATTAGATTAAATGTAAGTATTATCTAAGATAACAAATAATTCAGACCATGGACGGAAAATAAATTGATTACTTGTTGATGTACCTTTCCTTTGTATTTTACAACCTTTGTAGCCTACTAGATAATCAAGATGCTCTGGTAAAAATTGTAAATCCAGCCACCTGTTTCATAGAAGCATTCCGTCAATCTTTAACACTCTTGACATAATTATTGTAGCTTATTGTAGTAAATGATCATGGTTAATTGAACAATAACCCAACGTATAGAAATTTTAATTTATCTTGATTGTGGGAACCTCACAAGATCCCAGCGAGAAGTGTGCGATATGTTTAATGCTAAATATCCAGATCGTCCTATTACGCAATCGGCAGTTAGCAAAACAAAAGAAAAATTAGGAAGAGGGAATATTCCAAAAGGCGGTCTTCCAGAAATAGGTGCAGACAAAAAAAAATGGTCATTCTTTTACAATTGGACGAAAATCCTCCCTGTTCTTTTCGAAAGTTAGTAGCAGGTAATAATAAGTTTACACCACGTAATGGAAAAGATATCGCCTTTTAGGTTAGACGTCAGACGTTTATAATTCTGCAAGACAATGATGAATTTGTATCATATTAACGAAAAGTTTCATCATCAAATCCTTCTTTCCGATGAAGCAAATTTTTATATAAATGGGACCGTTAATCGGCAGAACTGCATTTATTGGAGTAGGGAAGATCCTCATTGGATGGCAGAAACATACACTAGAGCGGGAAGTAGGACGGGAATAGTACATAATAGAATTCTAGGTCCTTATTTCTTTGAGGAAAATCTAAACGGAGATAGATACTTGGAGTTTCTCCAAAATGATCTAATTCCAGCACTGGTTATACTTTACCTAAACGAAGACGATCCCGATATCCCAAATCATACTCTTTGGTATCAACACGATGACGCACCGCCACATTATACGCTCCCTGTTTTTCCAGAAATATAGATAGGTAGACGAGGGCCGACAGAATGGCCAACATGATCCCTTGACCTGACACCCATACATTATTTTCTATGGGGTTACATAAAATCGAAAGTTTACGAAGCACAACTAGAAAATCTAGAGGAATTGAAGCACCGTATTCAAAAAGAAATTCGCGCAATTTCGCGAACGAAATGTTGTTAAAAACGTCTTAGATCAATTTGTAAATGGGCTATCTTACTGCCAAGAAGTCAATGGGTGGTATTTTGAACATTTAATTCAATAGTCTTATTAATTTTGTTATTTTGCGAAATTTGTTCTATTTTTATTTTTCAGTTCAGAATTTTTCGTCTACAATGTCTTAAGTTACCAATACGATTATATCAACATTAATTGTTCACCTTGAATTTTTCTCAGAATTTTTGTTATGAAACCTTATGATTTATTTGCTTATCATAAAGAATAGAAAAAGCACTATCGGATTCCACTATGAAAAATGTATATTGTCATTTATCATTTTTTTTTTCGATGACGTCATAACTTAAAAAAAAACCAAAAAACAAATGAAAGTTGGAAGGTGAATCGCACATATTAATGTGTATTTCAAAAAAATAAAATCGACGTGTTTTAGCGTTTTCATAAAAACCCGCTGGGTACGCCCTTCTTTAATATTGCCTACTTTAATCCCACACTGTATATATAACAAATATATTTAAAAAAGCTCATCTTAATGGACATTACTGCAGAAAGACGATGTTCTTAATGTTCGTGCCGCCATGTTCTGAGGATGCATTTGACGTCAGTAATTAATTGTCTATGCTGTTGGTAGCATGCGTTGAGAAGGAATCGTCTTCTTTTACGTTATCTAACTTTGAAAGTTTTCTTCTACTATTTTCTGTTGCAGCAACTTTATGATGTTAACTGTACGTGGAATCCGATAAATTTCGAACAAAATTTGACAACTTCTGGCCTATTCTATTCCATTATAAAACCGTTTAAAATTTACCGAAGAGAAGATTTGTTGCTCCGCAAATCATACTCAATTCAATTATAAAATAAACGTGATGCGGATACAGGTTAAAATCGTAACGCACTATTTAAAGTAAGACCAAACATAAAAACGTCTAAAAATATACACAAAACCCCGTAAAAATTCCACAGTTTTAACTATAAAGTAGTAATACAAATCCCAGTTTATTATCAGCTTCACGCGTGCCCCATTAACAAAATCGAAACGTTTGAACTTTGCAAAGTTTATTACGTCTCTCGGTGATTTCGCTAGTAGAGCACACTAGTCCAATACGATCGTAAAGAGAAACGTCATTGAAGGAGCCGTGTTTTTCTTTTTAATTGTTTCTACGTTAACTACAACTACATCTGATAGCTAAATCCTGCGTAAATCATACCAAGATTGAAAACACTAGTTCTGTAGAGTGAGCAAGTTCGGGTGCGCGTCAGCGGCGCAGCTGACGAATGGACTCTCGCATGCGGAACACTAGTCACTATCTAGTCCGCTGCCGCCTGGAGCGTACGTAATTGCAGCAGCGAAGTGCTCCGTATTCTGTTTTTGATAATGTCGAAAGTACGTAGATTGAGAGAACAGCTATCATTAAAGACAGTGAATTAAGGATTTAATGTATGATGTAATAATAATTTAATAATGATGTAAAGTGCAAACCATAATAATATCAAAACCGTTAATATACAATGATGATTCAATCTAATCTAACGTTTACTTTGTTAAACAACGATTCGTTTATTTCATTTTGCATCATTTTATTTCAATTTACATACATTACCGAGCAGGACCACGTTACGAAATTATTTACCCTCCGTGCGTGCGCGTGTAGAAAATAAAGCTATGGCCGAACTAACAAAGAAGAAAAAGATCTTCTTTTGCTCTTTTACAGATCTTATGGAGCACGAAATGGAACCGCATTAATTGCCATCTTAAATTTTATCAGCTTCTGGACGAATAGAAGAATATAACGCCCAAGGAATTTCGAAAATGGCGTTAAGCACATTGGAAAAATTTGTAACATTCGGGTGGTGCCGTAGCCATCTTTTCTATTCGCCGGGCTCTTAAGGAGCAGTAACAAGCCTTACAAAATTCATGCTCTACACCTTGCGGCAGAGACAATTTGTGGATGTTATCCACAAGTGGATGCGCTGATTGCGAGTATAAAAGCGATGTTTCTAGAATCTTCAAAACATAATTCGAGAAAAAAATTTATAGGCAGTGTACTCATACCCTTGAACCACCATAACCGATGGTTACACGTTGAGGAATATGGTTACAAGCAGAATTTTACTATCGTAACTATTTTGAGACTATAAAGAATGTGCATCTATCAAAACAAGTCGGAAATATTCGAAGATTGTCAGGTTAAACGTGATTTACAAATTATTCGTAACAATTACTTCGTAATAATGCAAACAATAGAAATATTACAAAATTCTTAGCTATCGTTACGGCGATCAGTGCTAGTTGCGAAATATGTACACGCACAGCTTTGTTCGAGAGAAGACGCAAGAAATGAATTCGTTTTAATTTAGTTTGAAAGTGCTTTAGATAAAGATTTAGATTTTGCCACACTCAGACAAATTTGTGAAGGTACATCTACAGATGCGTTAAGTTGTTTCAAAGATTATTTTAAGTATGCAAATATCACGTCACTAGATGTAGAGCGATCGTTTTCTTTATACAAGCCCATATTTTCTCACCGCGGACGCGTTTGCGAGAAATAACGCACCTCACGTTGAAAAGCTTTTCAAGTTACGGAAAACGCTTAAGACGCTAAGCCTTTTTGTTCATCATCGGACTACACACACTCTCGATTTTTTTCTGTATGTGACTAGAGATGCCAATTTTCCGTGTTCATTCAGTAACATCGGGATGATTTATCGAGAGCGGTTCATAATCTACAAAAACCATATTAAAAACTTTTTTTGTGTCTAGTACCGGAATACCACCGTTTACGATGACGCATCTATCTCTATAATTAGACAAATAAGAAGACGTATCTTATTTACAAGTAAAGGAAAACAATTGCAGTAAATGCGCAAAGTAATCTCATATTATTAAATGCGTTGACGAGCTATTGAGGCGTTGTCGTTTCGCATGTATTTTTAGTTGTTTCGGCAAGCGTTAACATTGTGTGTGGTGCTTAAAAAGAGTATTCTTTTTACCAGAAGAAATGAAAAAATCTACAAGAATTAGATCAAGAGAGAATAGAGGACGATCTACTACATGATAACTAGAGCTCCCCAACTGCGTGGCGCACCATAGGCGTCGATAAGGAACATAAGTAAAGTACATAAAAACAAAAGAAATAAAGAATTTTAAAACGCTTACTTTTGTAATTAGCCGTATCCAATATAGTGGGTGTTAATGCACAAGGAAAATAGTATTAGTCAGCACACGAGGAGGTAGGCACATTAAAACTGTTACCGTAAGCGCAATCCGATTTCTCAAACATCTGAAGCATTAGGAATGTTTCCACAGTCGTTTCTTTCAAGGATGTTCGTCGTTCTGAAAAAATGTTTTTATATCTTGAAAATGAACGCTCGACGTCTAATGATGTAATACACGCGTAATTAAAATAATCTTTGAATTTAGTCACCGGATCAGTAGAGTTACCTTCCCAAACTTGTCTTAACCTGCTAAAATTTGTATCTTTCTTCATAACACTTTCAAAATTTCTTGTAACGGTATAATTTTTTTTGTTATATGCAGAGCATGAAGTTTACAAGTAATATGTAACATCATCCCATAATGTTCTTGAAGAGAACGACCTACACAACGCATTGTCGCGGCACCATCGGTCATGAAAATTAATACTTGAATAGTGGCAATTTCAAATGTTTGTAAAGTATCAACGACTACGCTCTCGATAGCGTCGGCGGTACACGATTTTAGTCTTTGTTGACGAGGTTCCAGTATACGTACAATCACATTCAAAATAGAATGTTTTTTACGGTCTGTCGTTTCGTCAATACATAACCACAGTAGTTTATTTTTTATTGCAGATCTGATCCTGTTTTCAATTTCGGTACGTACACTTGGCACACATCTCCTTAAGCTTGTTTCCGACGGTAACTCAAAGTCTGGATTATATTTATTCCAAAATTCACGGAATGGTTTCTTCCTGAGTAAGGAAAACGGTAAATTACACGCAGTCAGCATATAAAATAAATCAATTATAAATTGAGTTGCCTCAGTCGGTGATACACCCAGTTTTTTATTTTTGTGTTGCTGACTATTTACATGTCTTCTACAGCCATATTTATCATTGCACATCGGAGGTATATTACAAATTTTACATATAATCTTACTTCCATTATATATTAAGTCAGGAAATTCTCCACAGAACTTTTTCACTTTGTCGGCCTGTGGGCGTTTCTTACTACGCGCGTCCGCCATACGCTCACACAAACGGTAATAAACTACCGAAATGCGATGCGAGTTATTTGCTTATATATTACATTACATATCCCCCCGGCCACGCCCGGCGGTACGCCTTCTGACTTGCCATGCACTTTGGGGATCTCTAATGATAACACTGGCCAACAAATTTTAACTTTTGATTTTGCCATAAACTAATTTATACTAATTTCAATAGAGAACATATAAAGATTTATTTTAATGAAAGGTAGAAGGTCAAGTTAGCTCGATTTTCTTTTATACTTCAACGAAAAGGTTTTTTAGATTAGATCGTAATTTAATGTGTATTTCAAATTATTTCAAATTAGAAATGTGAAGTAATACCGCTCCGTCTCTTATAAACAATATCTACGGCATCTCTTCTTAACATCCAACAGCAATCTGCTAACATAACAGGATTCCATCTCTCCTGATACCGTTTTTCCATTGCTATGATGTCTTGGTGGAAGCGCTCACCGTGTTCATCGCTAACGTCGCCCATAGTTTCCGGACAAAAATTCAAGTGAGAATGTAGAATATCCACTTTAAAGGACATATTACAGCCAGCAACGTGAAATACTTGTAACATATCCATTACTAAATTTTTATAGTTGTCAGCTTTTTTGTTTCCCAAGAAATTCCTGAAAACTTGCACCATGGAGAGCCAAGCTGTTCTTTCCTTCGTTGTTAATTTGATTTCAAAGATTTCCAACAAAAGTACCTTCTTTCAGTTTCCCTTGTGTTAATTTTGGAAACTTTTCACGAAGGTATTTAAAACCTTCACCTTCGAGATCTAGTGCCTTTACAAAGTTTTTCGTGAGCCCAAGTTTCACGTGGAGAGGTGGTATAATGACCTTTTCTTCTTCTACTAGAGACTGATGTTGTACATTGTCTTTTCCTGGTATAAACTGTTGCCGCAGTGGCCACTCTTGCTTATGCTTAAGCAACAGTATTTGTTGTAACCAGATTGCATACCCAAAATAATTGCAATTACTTTAAAATCTGCACAAATATCCTAGGAATAGTCTCTGTACATTGTCTGTTCTAATAAAATTTTCAGATTTTCGTAAGTTTCTTTCATAGAAACAGCATGACCTATCGAAATAGAAGGATAACGGTTTCCATTATGCAATAAAACTGCTTTTAGGCTCGTCTTTATTGAGTCTATGGATAATCTCCAAGAACTGGGATCATGATGTATTCGAAAAGCTTCAGAAAGTTTATAAACATTATCGCAGCAGACCAGATTACCGGCCATACTATAAAGACATTTTCTCTGCAACCAGAGCTAAGCCAATGTTGCCGCTTTTCGAATCATTTTTACTTTATATGCGCTGTTCAATTTCATCAGTTACTAACTTAGGGTAAAAACCTTGTTGATCAGTGTAATTAAAATATGCACGTAAGAGGTTTATTACTTGTAGTGTTTAAGGGGCTGTGGCATTGTCGCATTAGAAGTATTTGTCTATCTACGTATAATATGTTATTATCTTTTTTCGTTTACCAATTTAATACTAATTGCCACGTATTCCGCTCTCTACGTGATCAATGGACACGAACTTTATATATATTTTTCGAGATCTTTTCTATGAAATTTCCTCTAAAAGCTTTCCAAACGACTTTTTAGGTGAACGATCTATACGTACATCCTCTCATTTCCGCAATAGTTTCAGTAATTCTCTTCTTGAGCGTACCACTACCGGGTTTTCCGCTTACTGCAATGACTTGCATCGATTCATTTTAAAATATAAAACGTGTAATCGCATATCCTTCCGATTCTACTTAAACTTGACAAGCTTATGATATCCAAAATTATCTTTGTTGATGTGAACGGGATATTTCTCACATCTTTGACTTTATGAGGGAAATTCTGCCAATTTATCAAACTAGAGGCCGAAAAAGAATACACAGATATGTTAATGTGCATCTATTTACAAAAAGTATATTAAATTTTTATGTGCTCCTCGTTGCCCTTTTGAATTGAGTATTTGCAAAGCGAACGATATTTTTTTTCCCGCCACAGAAATCGCCAGATAATACTAGATTTTTCTATGCTCCGGGAAATAACGCGTTACGAATCGTAGAGTAAATATGTTCCTCGCTATTATTACTTAAATTATAGAAACGATAATTTTCGATATGTATCGACACACTTTACAACTTTACATGTTCGCTTTACATTAAATAATAACGCTATGAAGAATATAACATTATACACTCCGCCAAAAAAGTATCGCATAATTTAGTTTTGAATCATAAAAGTATCGCATAATCTTTGTTTGTAGCATAAAGTTGTAAATATACTTTAATGCGCTCTAAGATATAATTTCTATGATTGTTTAAATGAAATACAGGCCAAATAAAAACAAGAACGCATACTTGAGATTTTTATTAAAACAAGAAATTATAATTTTGGAAAGAAAAATGTCATAACAGTAGCTTTTAATACTGAGTATTGCCACCTCTGGCTCTTATGACCGCTCGCATACTGTTCGGCAGAGATTCGATTAACCTCCGTATATAAGCCTGATCCAAATTCTCCCACTCGTCACGGAGAGAATTTTCTAGTCCATGCAGGTCCGCTGAGGCAACATTTTGGGTTCATGTCCGGACTTACCGCAGGCCAATCTAAAACTGGAATACCAACATCGTTAAGGTATTCCTGGACGATTATCGCAACATGCGGTGGTGCATTAAAGTGCATTAACATGAATTCGTTTCCTATAATTGGCGCATATGGTACTTACATGTTCTTATAAAATGTCCGTTATATACCTGTGGGCGGTCAGTGTACCTCTGTCTACTGGTACTAACTCTGTACGACCTGTTAAACAGATGCCTCCCCAAACCATAATAGAGCCACCAGCGAAATTAGGTCTAGGTCTGATATTACACTGCGAATAGCGCTCACCGTCTCGTCTGTACACTGAGATACGCCTATCTGAGGTGTAAAGACCAAATCTTGACTCATCTGTGAAGAGTATATTGGCCCGGTCATTAATGTTCCAATTTACATGTTCTCTGGCAAACCTTAAGCGAGCCACTCGGTGGTTCCTAGTGAGACGAGGGGCTGTTACAGCTACTCTAGCTCTTAATCCACTCTGTCGTAACCTATTCCGAATAGTTTGAGTACTCACACGAGTATTTCTGACTCTAGCCAAGTCGTTCTGCAATTGTCTCGCAGTTACATGTCTTCGACGTAATGCTTGTAGTAGTAAATAGCGGTCATCTTGGCGAGTAGAACATCTTGGACGACCTGGTACAGGTCTTCTACTGTAATTGCCTGTTTCCCTATATCTGGCTACGGCTCTAGAAACACTTGACTGATTGATGTTCATCAAATTAGCAACGTATGCTTGAGATCGTCCATCTTCGATTAAAGCAACTATAGCAGCCACCTGTTCTGAAGTTAAATTGCTCATTTTAGTTTTAAAAGCGTTGGTACAGAACTCTGACTTCGCACTTTAAAATTTGTCCGTATAGGAAGACTTTCAATAAACAACTGAACAAACCTTACACATACGCATTTTTCTAAATGTGTTCTTTTAGAAAAAAAAAAAGTAAAAAAGCTATGTTCCATGATTTCGTTAGTGTTTTTGTAGTTCACATACACGAGGCAAACTTTTTGTGAACGTATAAAAATATCTTGGTTTATAAATGCCCTTTTTTAGTTTATGCGATACTTTTTTGGCGGAGTGTACTTCGCCAATTATCGTTTCAATGATTGATTTCACGTGTTTGATAGCGTTAGGCGCCTTCAAAGAGAAACCATAAAGTCTATAAAAATGCTTGTAAATGTGTATGAAAGCTTTTATGTCTATAAAATTATAAAAAAAGTTAAGATCGTCTTGAATTCGAACTATCGTCAGCTCGTATGATTCAACTCTTCTGGCATGGTCGCCTAGATGAAAGACCTGGAGTTTTTAAGAGAATATTTTAGCTTTATGCTTCTTTAAAATTCCATGTACTGATATATGCGAAATTTCTAACTGCGAAGTTGCGGCGGCTATTGAACGTATAAAAGGTAACCCAAAACATTCATTTCGGTATCGGCCAAGTTGCGCTCCGATACCAATGACAAGAAATTAAGAATGTCTTCAGCTTGCTCTCGTTCCCCTCGTGACTAAACCTGCAGAAACGAGTTGCGTGTCACGGAATTAGCACAGACTAGACGAACTCGTGTTTGTTCGATTCATGAGAATAGGTTCGTGTTGTCTGTTTGATCTTTGTTAATTTCATGATGTGCGTACTCGTTACGTGCGTTCTCATGACTCACGATGAAAGTTTGCCAATTCAAAAAATTACAGAGACTAGACAGACTCGTGTTTTGTCGACTTACCACAATGGGTTCGTGTTGCCCCGCTTTCCCCAAAACTCCGTAAAACACGAGTTTGTTTAATATTTGGTAATCTCGTGAAACGCATACACTTAATGAAATTAGTAGAGACAAGACAGACTCGTGTTTTGTCGGCTCTTAGGGAAACCAGTAGGCAACACGAACCCATCCTCATGAGACGAATAAGCACGAGTCTGTCTAGTTTCTGCTAATTTCGTGAAGCGTTTGGAAAGTGGCAAACTTTAATCAGGAATCAGGAGAGGATGATAGTAGCAAGTTGACTAGTGAAGATATCCTTAATTTTTTCAATCTATGAAATCAAAAAAAAAAAAACAATAAACATCCAAAGGTTCTAATGCGAGAACCTTCAAAACGTGTTGCGTGGAGAACCCTGTATAATCTCGTGCAATTCTGAAATGTCACCGCGTATATTACCAACATTAATAAAGAAAAAGTCCATCCATTAAAATACCAAAGCAAGAAAAAAGACGCTATAGACAAACATTCTCTATACAGTCGGGCACTCAGTCCAATAAAACTGACGCATCCAGAGACGCCCTTTATCTTTTGTCCCTTCAACGGGCCGAAAGAGCTATAAAGCTAGCCATCAGACTGTCGAATTGCCAACATAAATTTACAATTCTAATGAAGTCGTAGTAACCAAGCGAATAACAATCGGCAATTATCCAATCGCCCAAAATTTTACGGCTTTTTAATTTTCTCGCTTGAATAGATGGCGGTCTGGTTCAATACGGGGGAAATCCCGACAAGAATTAAGTGAAACGACCGCAAACAGCAGAACGCGATCTCACGATGATTATTTCCCGGCGCACAGGCGAGGACGATCAAGTATAAAACAGGAATGGGGAAGCTTCGTGCGATTGCCGAACTAAACTAGAAATGGCCTGAGTTGTTTAAGTGGCTTCCGCTTGGTAGCGATGATATTAATGAAACTGCACGAGTTGCACGACAGTTAATTCAATATTGAAAATGCGTATTTTTAACAAGGTGCATGCTTTTATTTTATTTTTGACGCTTGGTCTAGAGCCAAACACCACTGTTGATGACGTTCATTCGCTTACTAATTAAAAATGGCGTTGTTTTTAATTAAATCCTCTAGAGACTTTCTTTATTTATTCTTGCAGTCATTGCTCATTTCAGGTATTTAGTTGTTGAAGTCTCTTATACAGGCTTTCAAACAACTTGATTGATTTAAGGTAACAGTTGTACTCATTAACAATAAACAACAATAAAGTAACGAATAAATAAGAAGAAGAAATACGAAAATACGAACTTCCTAGCAAAACGTTGGACCGAAAGCTCGTACATGGATAATAGTTGTGCCAACACCGCTTAGGGGCAGGCTATTGATCCGCTTGCTACCGATTCTTACCGATCAACTAGGGACTCCTTTAGAGATCGGCTGGTCGCTGATTAAGCCCTCCTTCCCTCGTACTCTCCATGTTAGAGAAGCTCCCTTCTTAACCTATGATGGGCAATGGTTGTTACCGATCTTTCGGAACCTGCCTCACATTTTGCCCACCGTGGTCTAGACCACGCGAAGCGAAACCTATTGACCTCTTCTGTTCTCGGGACCTAGATCGCCAAGTCCTGGCGAATATCGGCCGGCGACGTTAATAGTACCGATCGTGAAGTACAATCGGTCCGTCCGTGATTTAATGGTGATGACTGAGCCAACGCATTATTCAAATCGTGTCTGTTGGGATGTTTGTTACCCAGAAACTTGGGATTGGACCCACCACGGAGATTAGCTCCAGACTTAAGGTCCAGGTAAGGAGCTCCTGGTGTTAGGATGAATCCAAAAGGTTCCTTGTGCACAGTGCGCAGATCTGAGTAAGAAAACAAAATTGATGACTGTATCGAGATTACGAAACACCCTATATACAAGTGCTGATAATTTTTACGTTACAGACCAATCATGATGCTGCAACAAGTTGTGCAAACGTTTGTCTTATCTGCCACTATTTACGAGTTATAGACCAATTCCCCACCGGTAAAGAACCCTGTGTAAAGAAGAATTCCGTATTCCGTTTTGTCTTTTATTTATTTCCTGCAAAGTTATTGTCATTAGAGAGAAATGTAAAAGCGCCAATCGAAGCTCCTAGGGCCGTGTACGTTCCCCATTAAATTTTGTCCCGCTACCTCAAATAGTTTGGGAAATAGAGCCGTTTCGAAAAATTCGCCGGGAACGGTCGAAATCGCACGAAAGATCGACTTCGCTCCGGTTTTCGTCGGTTATTTCCTCGGATATGCATGTGCGATATGCGAAGTGGGTATTCATTCGAAAGAAAATTGTACGGCGGATGAATTGCGCCTAAACGGAAGTCCCTAGCTTTTCGTTTCCGCGTTTTTTTCAGCCTTCAAAGTTAAAAAAAGGAATTTTCACTTCTCAAATTTCAGACGTTGTAACGTCCGAACGGTTGGAACTAGGAAGTTGAGATTTCGCGCACTTAAAACGCTCGTCGAAGCCTTCCGAACGAGTCCTAACTTATCCTCGTAACCCGTCCGGCCGCCGAGATCTAGACAACCCGCAAAAATTTGAACCCAAAGTTATAAAATTTTTGAAGGGCCAAAACAAAGAGAACGCGGTTCCGCTGATCTAACTACGTTAATCGAAGCTACTATGGCCGTGTATGTTCCCCATTAAATTTCAGCCAGCTACCTCAAACGGTTTGGGAAATAGAGCCGTTTAAAGTTTTCGAAAATTACGTAGCGTCCGAACGGTTGGAACTAGAAAGTTGAGATTTCGCGCACTTAAAACGCTCGTCGAGACCTTTCGAACGACTCCTAACTTATCCTCGTAGCTCGTAGAAAACACTCAATACAACTGTACAGTTGTATTGAGTATTTTCGTTGTAAAATGTAATGTGCTCGTAGTCGATTCTATTAAAAGGGTTTCGTCTAGTCTAATTATTACGGTCGAACGGAGTCGCTAAATTAACTATGAGAGAGGTTTTATGCAGGCGGGAAGCGGTCTTTATAATAACATAATGCATATTCAATGTATTTTATCGCTAGTATTCCGCCGAAAATCACAATTACGTACAGCTCGATCTGGGATTCGCAAATTCAGCGCTCGAGTAAGTTTTACTACGCGCAGAATTTATTCGATTAACGACGGGAAATAGGTGCTTGGTACATGAACCGATTAACGTTATTAGCGTAGGTATCTATTTTTATATACTAATTTGCTGGACGTCGCATAACGTTAAATAGAAGCTAGATATTAGATAAATTGAAATTCAACGCTTAAACGGGATATATATTTAAAGGCTCTCCGATTTATGCTTACAAGGCTCTCCGTGTTGTGTACACTGTTTCGTCTCGGAAACAGGAGGAATAGCGATTCAAACAAATAGCAATCATCCATCTATAACATGCTTTTATTACCATCGCTGCTTTTGCAAATAAGAAACGAATGAAAATGATCGATTCTTATATTCTTTATCCTTTTTCAGAGAATGAACATCTTCATCTGCGTACTACTCGTAGTCATCTGTGTCGATTATTCGTTGTGCACCGAATCATTCCAAATGTTCGTCCCCCTGGCTGTTCCGCAAGACTCCTCCAAACTGATGGACCCATCGTTACAGTGCGTATGCCACAATATCACCTATCATGCGACGCCCGAAGTGGAATGCAAATGCTCCGGGAGCAATCTGCACGTGCCGGCAAATCTGACCAACGGTCTCGCCAGGCTGCTTATTACCGATGGGGACATAGCGGTTATTAAGAGGAGCGATTTCGACCCCTACAGGGAAACGCTTGCTGAAGTGTAAGTATTCAGTTTTGGGTGTAATTATCTTTCGAATTACGCAAAATTAAACCTTGCTCCTAACAAACAAATGATATTCAACGTGATGTGCCCGTTATTCGATTTGATGGGGGACAACGCCTATTTTGAAACATTATTTTGATTAATATTTATTTATTTTCCTTTAACGGAATTGATTTTATTTAATTTATTAATTTATTATATTACTTTTTATTCTTAATATCGTATATGTAAAAGTTAGGCAAGTATGTGTCTCAGAGATAATGTTGTGATTGGTACGAGAAGACAAAAGCATCCTATTTAGGAACGTGATAGGACCCATCCAAGCGTTATAAGATTTTATAGAAAAGTCATCTCTCAGAAAGTAAAGAGAGACGTGTGACCAGCGCCTAAGTTTAGGCGGTCAGCTGAATTAAACCCTAATCTGCTAATGTAGGATAAGAATTCACCTTTATCTTGCGAAAAAAACGTATTTATGAGAAACGTATGAAAAAAATGTATTTAATAGTAAAAAACTATGTTAAATTATTTTTGTTTCTTCGTTTGTAGTTGTAGTATCATTATTAATGTTTAACGGCTCGGTGGTCCACTGGTAAGAAGAACAGCGTTTGATTGGGCAGGTTAAGCGCAGCGTGTTCGAGTCCCGCTAAAATCAACAACTTTTCTTAATGGGTCCGGTAAACTCTCCAATAATCATTCGCAGTTGGGATAGAATTAATTGCAGTTTACCTATTACGGCGAGAGGATGACAAGTAACAAGGCCATAGAACATACTTTACACGCACACAACTTACGCATTAAGAGGGTCCTGAGGCTCTGACAAGTTTGCAAAAAGCTTATATACCCCGTTGGGCCGCCACCACGCTTAAAAAAAACTAAATTTCTTCACTTTCCGTGCGCTTCACAAAGTTAATAGAGACTTGTACTTTGTCGGTTCTTGAGGAAACCAGTAGATAACACAAATCCAAATCCATCCGTCTCATTAGACGAATAGACACAAGTCTGTCTAGTTTCTGGTAATTTGGTGAAGCGCATCTTGTTTCTGCGTAGGCTTAGTTATCACTCGTCGAACTTTATGCAACTGCATAAAGCATATGTAGGCAATAACCGGCCCGACTGTAATATTTGATCCGGCCCGCAAGACATTTTGAAAAACCCAATTAAAAAAAAAATATTACACTACTTACTCATACTCACTTTAAATGAGGAAGATCGAGTGATAGCGGAATCAAGTGAGCCAGCAAGCCGAGTGGCGGCGATCATCAAAGAGTGAGGCGGCGCAACAAAAGATTATTGCTTCTCAATTGTTCTACACTAGACGATTCTAGATGATTCCTTCATTTTACGTATATAAGCGGGTGGATGGGCCGAATTTTAGTTCAGTTCTATTTGAGCTATCGAACTGCTAGTTCCGTCAATTTGCTTTGTGACTTTGTGTGTATCTTGAGTACTTACTAATTATATTTTGTTATTAAGTTTATCTAAAGAAAAGTAAACGAAAATGATGTCCGGTGGAAAGAAACGAAAAGTAGATGTAGAGGGTCGCCAGTTTCAAGAAAAACGGATTGAAGAATTCTTTTTTATCTTGCACAATGGTAAGCCTACCTGTTTGCTGTGCAACGAATCCATTTCAGTGATGAAAGAATTCAATATACAGAGGCATTACTCAACTAAGCATCCTATGCTGCACTTGCTGACAGGACAAATAAGAAAAGACAAAATCCAGAAGCTTACCGCAAATTTGGAAAAACGTCAGCAAATGTTTCTTAAACAGAGAACACAACTTCACACAAATAATGTTGTGGAAGCTAAGTTTTATAGTTAGTTCATAATTGGCAAAGTCATTCAAATCATTTGCCGAAGGAGAATTTATCAAGGAGTGTACGTTTGCAATGTTTCGTGTCCTGAAAAGAAAAATGAATTTGAAAAAATTAGTTTGTTAAGACGAACTGTTGCCCGACGTATAGAAATCATTGGCTAATGATATAAAAACAACTTTGACTGACCGTACGGCTGGTTTTGAATCATTTTCCATAGCATTAGACGAGAGCACCGATTTGTCTGATACAGCTCAACTGGCTATATTTATTCGAGGTGTTGATAAAGAATTCACTGTTACTGAGGAATTGCTTGCTTTACAGCCGCTAAAAGAAACCGCTACAGAAAAGGTCATTTTTAATGAAGTTGAAAAAGTATTCACAGGTTTTGGCTTGCTATGGTCAAAATTAGTTGGTGTATGCACCTTCTATGGTCGGCTTACGTAAAAGTTTCATCGGAATTTTGTATGAGAAAGCAACTGAATTAAATGTGCAAAAAGATGATTTGATAGTCCTTCATTGCATTATCCAACAACAGAACTTGTGTTCTAAGTTCATTCGACTCTAGAATGTTGAATTCTAGAATGAATGTGGTAGTAAAATCCATCAATTTTATTCGATCCCGAGGGCTTAACCATCGTCAGTTCAAGGCGTTTTTTGATGAAATATCAGCCGAATATGAGGACGTAACATATTATTGTGAAGTCAGATGGCTAAGCAAAGCGAAAATGCTGAAACGGTTTTACGAGCTTAGAAATAGGATAGCAGATTTTATGCAAATAAAAGATAAACCACTATCTGAATTGAGTGACCCAAAATGGATATGTGACTTAGCATTTCTGGTCGACCTTACAGGCCATGTGAATGATTTCAATTTGAAACTTCACAAACAAGGACAGTTAGTAAATGATTTGTACAGCCGTTTGAAAGCGTTTCAGAACAAAATCCGCTTGTGGGAGGCGCAGATGCTGTCTGGTAACAGTTACCATTTCATCACGCTCTTCGCGCATGAAAATACTACCTATGCTCGATATGCTGAAGAACTAAAGTTATTGTCGGAGCAATTTTCGAACAGATTTAGCGATTTTAAAAACAGGGAAGACGGTTTCAATTTATTTGCTACTCCAACAAAAAATAACGTACAAAATGCTCCATTTACACTTGCAAATGGAGTTGATCGAGCTTCAAGAAAACTCACTCCTGAAATCTAAATTTCAATACGTGGAGTTGTGTGATTTCCACAACAAATAGCTCGAAGAAGACAATTTTCCGGAGCTTAGAAAATTCGCAAGAAGATTGATTTGTGCGTTTGGCAGCACTTACAGATGCGAACAGTTCTCTTTCAATGATGACAGTTAATAAATCAAAACATCGTACAACGCTGACTGACGATTATTTGGAAAATTCTTTACGTCTTTGTATCAGTGGAATTAATCCAAACATCGATGAATTAGTTACCGAAATTCGCTATTGCAAAGTCGCTATTTAACTTTCGTAGTTTGTAATAATTCCAAATTTCACGATTTAATTATAATGTTTTACCTATTTTTTTCGTTTCATTTTCTTTTTTCTTCTTTAAAAAACTGCATTATAATAACATTGTCGTATTATTTCATGTCTGATATCTATCGCCAAAAATTATGAACACTACTTTAAAATGCATTACTTTTAAACGCTGGCCGCGAACGTGTTTGCACACTAAAGTTTGGCCCACAACATGTCAAAGGTTGCCCATACTTGGCAAAAAGGATATATGACTGTATCTCTCTTAAGATGTACACGGTTACTCGAGAACCACATGGCCCGAGACGCTGAAGATCTGCATTATTTCAAAGGGTCTCAATTAAATCAAATATTTCAAAATTCATTTTCATTTAAAATGCGATTAGCGGCGGTGCAATTTAGGTTCAGGAAATTTGCGAATTTTCATACATCCCAATAACCATCGACATTTTGCTCGACAATTAAAATCCACGAATTTTCCAAACATACGGTCCGACTTCGTTAAACATTGTGTGTTTGCTATTTTTTTTTTTAGTATTCCACGTATTACTCAAACATGTAGAATTGTTAACTTCTGCCATCATATTATATATCAGTCTAAGTCGTCACTTTTATCTTAAAAAAATAATTTACCTATTGTAACATTGCATCACTGTGATTTCCAAGAAAAATATTATCCGATGTTACGGTAATATTAAATTACACAAATACGTGAACGTATCACGTGTATTGCGCGTACGTGTGTACTATAAGCATTCTTTATCTTTACCGATCGAACGTGAATCCGAGGAGCCACTTGAAAAGGTACTTAATAATGGAACTTTCCTTGCTTTTTGAAGTGCTTTTCGCATGAACGGGAGGGAGTAAAACTCCTGATGTGAGCGACTAAAGGCGGGTACGCCGATCCGAGCCTTGCTAAGCAAAACGTTCGGGAACGCTGCAGGCGCTTATAATTTGGACGGGTTACCGATCGCAAACGCGCATGAACAAGCATTAGCAAACATTATCCGCCTGTTGTCGGTCCATCAAAGAAATTTGCTTGTTCGTGCTCGCTCGCTTTGGACGGACATTTAGTTTGTGCATGCATTCGTCAAGAGCGAACACAAGAGAAAACGCAAACAGCTTTAATTGTCTATCTTTAATTTAATTAAAATGGAAGACGGCGATAATGCCGAGTGAGACCGTGAAAGGGTTTTATATTTTATCAATTTATTTTTTAATTACCCTGTACCTTCAATTGACAATTCACGCAATAAGTTATCCACCATCCACGTTATCCACCATCGGCCATTGTTTTTCTTATTCTTTTTTAATATTTCACTTAATACAATAAATGCAGCACTTGCTGCTTTAAACTTTTCATCGTCCGCCATGATCCTTATTTACGAATAAAACAAATGGAACCTTGCCGAAGATAGCCAAACTTCTGCGCATTTATTCTGTCTGAACAGTTCCGCGAGCGTACACGAATTTTGTTCGCAAATGTTCTGCACGGCACGGCACGGATCGGCGCGCTTGATTTGTACCCGCTTTAATGCTGAGGCCAAACAGAGGGCTGTGTACTATGTTCGCCATATTTCTGCAAAGTGGCTTTTTTTATTCTTAATTGTGTTAGCCGTGCCATATTTGCTACAGACGCTGTAATGTACGCAAATGTTATAAATAATAATAATAAATGACTAATAAAGTTTGACTGTTGTTGCATGTAAGTCGCGTTTAGAGAACTAGACGAAGAGCTTACTTCTTGCGCGAAAAATTCAATCACTCTTTTTTTTTTGTAACAAGGCACAGTAACGTATAAAGCACAATTTCGGCTAAATGTAACGTTTTCTTTGAAAAAAAAAAGGAAAAATGTACATAATACGCGATGACACAGTGCACGACCGTAAATACTACCGTTCATCCCTTGGGAAAAACCGTTGTAAACTTCGGCCAGAAAAATCGAGGAGCTTCAAGCTGTCAACTTTCGTTTTTTGACGCAGAGTCGAGGATGGTTTTTCTAAGCTCGCGACGAAATTTATTCAGAATGTCATTAACCCACATTTATGGCACTGCGTCGTATATGCCCATCAGAAATTCTGAGATAGCAGTTAGCATCAATCGGCTTTCATAATACCTCAAGGCGAAAGCGATTTCGTCCTTGTCAGGCTTGATTCCGTCTTTCATCCATTCCGCGTTCGGAACAGACACTCCGTTGCATTAATGGGGACGTGCGAATATAATCTACGTCGTTGCTTCGAATTGCTCACGTCTAATTATTCATGAAGATCCTGTTTGTTGTGTTGGGCGAACTGGCGTACGGTTCGTTAGAGCTTGACGCGCTTATTATGACACGCTTAACCGACGATATCATATTTAATTAAGAATACACCGCTTAGTGGGGAGTTATCGCCTATTTACACTGAAAATGAGCTATCCTGCAATCTCGTAAAGTACGTGGATAACAGGTTTATCTGTGCAACAAGGAAAGGTGATGTATATGTGACAGAAAGGAATTTGGACCAAAAATGAGCCTCCTTACAAGATGCGTAAAGAATCGAGGTTTGCGATTGGCGAAAGCACATTTACAGAAAACGGTGGAAATCATGAGTGCAATAGTGAGTACAACCGCTGCTGTTTCGCGTCTCCTAAAAAATTGGCCTTCTACGCGTCCATGTACCGAAGCGGAACGTGCAGAGGCGTCTCCGCTTTCTTCGAGATGAATAAAAATAAATAGTTAAGTGAAATAGTAGTGGTTGGCCCCATTTTCAAAAGGAGTCAAAAAGGATTCTTCATTACATTACTAGCAGGCATCGACCTAAATTTTCATTGTTAAGACTTAAGAGAAACTCCGTTAGTTACAACCGCCATCGGTATCAAGCTTTTAAATCTGTACTTTAAAAGCTTTTAAAGCACAAAAGCTTTAAAAGAAATTAAAAGCTTTTGTGAGCGGACATGCGCCGCTTCACTATCAGACCGGAGATGTTGTTTGGAAGTGATGAAAACGTTGGTCAAATTGGGCGCATCGCTGAATTACAAAGACCTGGTAGAACTGATAGTCTTAATTCACCAAAACCCTTTGCACTACCATGCTACTATCAACGCGCAGGATCTGCAAGGCTGACAAGAAGTACATTAAACGTGTAGGGCCTGCCTGCAGTAACATCTACAAGCATTTGTTGTTTTACGATGCCAATATGAACGCGAGAAATACGTTCGGTAATATGCCATTTCTCTGTGCCTGTGCTGTAAATTGTTATGAATCTTGGACCAAGCAGCTCTTGTTCAGGAGTACCGATCGGTGACGGTAATTGCCTGCAACATGGAAGCGGCCCAGACCAATCACACCTACAAGCAGAAAGAATTCGTTCGTTCCACGACCATAAAAGCTATAAGCCGGTTGTTGTAAGCTTAAGCCAGCTTATTGGAACCTCTCCAATGAGGGTGTTGTCTTGCCTCTTTCTCCTTTTAACAGCGACCGTTTTTCGGCCGCCTTCGGCTTTGTTAGTTTTAGCATGAACCATAAAAATAAACGAAATAAATGTTTAAAGGGGAGGAACATTTGCAGATACCCGAGTGAAATATTAATATTATCAGAACGGACGACGATTTTCCGGAAGGAACACCAAAACGCTTTACGTATGTTTAAGGCTTCTGCGATAATATCAAAGGACCAACTAGACCATGCAATTACGAAAGAATTTGCAACGGTCTCCAAGAAACTCGAAAAGCTGTCGGTTACATATTAAAAGGTGCACAGATGACACTGATGGCATTCACATCAGTTAAGAGATACTTGCCGCTTCCACTTAGATGATAAGGATAGAAATTCAGTTTTTTTAATAGTGTACATCCTGTATGTTTTGAAGGCCATCTAATGCAATATCCAGATGGAGGCAAGTATGTAAATTAGTTTTGCAGAAAATTACGTCATGATATCCGGAAGTAAAATTTTAAATAATACAGTAACATTGTACATTGTAACAGATCAACACAAAAAAATCTAGAAAGACGTAGCTTATATTATATGCGACCTATTTTCCCGTCACTGTTACGTAGTTTAAATTTTGACAAACTTAATGTTGATTTTATTTCATCTTCTAGACCGTTGTACAAAAAGCAAACTAAATATGAAAATAACTTCCTAAATTGTTCAGTGCTAAATAAGCATTTGGTTCGCTACTTATCGATCACCCTGTATTTGTAAAATTATTCTTGGAAGATACTTTAAGATGTCTATTGTGTTACCAGACAATTTTAACTAATTACTAGAGTGGGTAAATTCCGGTGCGCACCATCGGCGTGGCTAACGAATGGGCTCTTGCATGCAAAGCCAGTCAGTATACAAAGATATATTAGCTCGAACAGTGCCGTTCCATTGCTAGATGCAAAAGGGCTTTTCAGGTGGTTTGCATAGATTATCAACCGATCTCGATATATGAAACTTACGTTACTGATTGAACACGGGAAATTGCCATCTTTAGTCATATGTAAAAAAAAAATAGCGAGGTTGAGGCATCCTGTATCTATAAAGTGTACAAAAGCCGAGAATTGACTTCGTTTAGAACTCATAAAATATTCTCCGGCGAAGCGGTAATAACGTAGCTTTTATCTCCTTTTGTTTCAGGATGCTAATAAATCTACATTCCTTGCGTGTGATAGAACGAGGCTCCTTTAGGGACATGCCAAATCTCAGTGTGGTGTAAGTAAAAACGTTTATATTTCCTTTTTTTTTATATGACTACATCTTAAAAAAAAGTAGCTTGGATTTACAGATCTCGGAAAAAGAAAATAATCATTTTATTTAATCTTCGTTTAGTATGTTACGTACTCTTAAAAAGAATTTAATAACCGCGGTGATTGCGAATAAAAAAGCGTGTAACTGTATATAGCGACGTCCATCTTATCTTTGTGGGATATATTATAATTAGCTGCTCTATCGAATACGACGTAACCCCTGTATTCTTGAAGGATAAAGACAAATATAAATAGACCGTTCATACGTAGTGCTTGCGCTCCTATTGTCCTAACGCAAGACAACTCGGCGGTTCGTACCTTAAGAACCGTAACATCCCGGTGGGCCGATAATCATCCTGAAATTGAGCTTCTTCGTTGGCTTTCAAGATCGCCAGATTTTGAAAACAACTGAAGACGTATGGGACGTGACAGGAAGATTTGCGAGACGGGTTGTAATTGGCGGATGCAGACAGGAGGGATTTCCAATGAAAATGTAGCCGGTAACCGTCGTCTCCGTTTAGATTATTAAGTTTTGTCTCATTAAATTTGGTGGCCAGTTTCCTCTAAAGACCGGACACCGAGCAACCACGGGCTTTCTTCGTTCGGCAACGACACATCCTACAACAGCTCTGAGGAAGCCCCGTGAAATTGAGAGCGAAACGTCGACATTCTCAAGCAATTACGACGAGGTTTCAACTCGGAAACCCAAGCTCTTTAAAAGAAAGCAACGACCGCGGAGGTCTACAACAGCATCATTAAAAGTAATACATTGTCATTGCATAAATTTGAAAATATTTCATATAGCCCAAAAAAATGCGCTGTTACTGTTAAATATAATAATATTAATGGTAATAATAATAACAAGTTATTTCTACTACCACAAAGTATGTTAAAACGCATTATGGCGTGTTGATGCACAATTCGTAAACGTACAACAGATATACAAAGAAAGTAAGAGAATAATGCCGAAAGTTTCCGTTTCTTAAGCAGATTCGGATAATTATCTATTCAACACTAATTAAATGTACACATCTTAAAGGTAAACATAATATTTTTCAATAATATTTACATGAATGCATTGGTATGCCGTCTGCTTTTATCAAGTCTCTCAAACAGCTCGAGTTTACCTTCTTTTAATTATTGGATAGTAATTAAATCTGCGAATATTAAACGCTGACGAATGTTTGCGATTTTTACAATATATCCCACAAAGTTGAGATACGCGTCACGATATACACCTATCCTTTCCTTAATTAGCGAATTAAATTCTTTTACTCTGCGTATCGCCGTTCATTTTATTGATTTCATAATGTTTTTCCATTAGAACACGGTGTGTATGATCATCATTGCAGAGCTTAATAAATTAAGATACAACACAGAACTTTAAAGGAAGTAAGATTAAGATATCGGCACGCTTCGCACCACAGAAGAATGCGTCGATCCTCATTTTTTTATTAAAATTAATATAAGCCACAAACAAGGTAAACCTTTACGTCGCACTTAAATCTCCTAACACCATTACACTCTTTGGGACAACTTGGTAGGACATTAAATAATTTATTGTATACTATCAAACGGTCCTGCAAAATTTTAATTTTTCCAAGTTAAGCATTTTCACAGTTGGCAAACAACACATAAGTATCGGCACTCTCCACACCACATAAGTTTAATTTATTATATAGTCACATATAATAACAGTGGCCAATAAATTTCTACTTTTGATTTTGCCATAAAATAATTCATACTAATTTCAATAGAAAACATGTAAACATTTACTTTAATAAAAAGTAGAAGGTCAAGTTAGCTCGATTTTTTTTTATATTTCAATGAAAAGGTTTTTTAGATTAGATCGTAACTTAATGTACATTTCAAATTATTATAATTAGAAATGTGAAGTAATACTGCTCCGTCTCTTATAAGTAGAGCTCCCCAAAGTGCGTGGCAAGTCAGAAGGCGTACCGCAGGGCGTGGCCGGGGAATATGTAATGTAATATATAAGCAAATAACTCGCATCGCATTTCGGTAGTTTATTATCGTATGCGATCGGGTTGTGACGGTATGGCGGACGCGCGTAGTAAGAAACGCCCACAGGCCGACAAAGTGAAAAAGTTCTGTGGAGAATTTCCTGACTTAATATATAATGGAAGTAAGACTATATGTAAAATTTGTAATATACCTCTGATGTGCAATGATAAACATGGCTGTAGAAGACATGTAAATAGTCAGCAACACAAAAATAAAAAACTGGGTGTATCACCGACCGAGGCAACTCAATTTATAATTGATTTATTTTATATGCTGACTGCGTGTAATTTACCGTTTTCCTTACTCAGGAAGAAACCATTCCGTGAATTTTGAGGTAAATGCATTAATAACAAATAAGAAACGAGTGTTTCTCAAATCTCCCAAACGTACCAGTGAATTTCATAAACAGTGTCCCGGTATTCCCGAACCACCAGAGCCGATTCTTACGCGTTGGGGGACATGGCTGAAGGCAGCGTTTTATTATTTTTAATACTTCCGGCAAATAAAATCAGTCGTCTTACAATTCAATCCCAACGAATCTGCGGCTATTAAGGAAAGCCAGGATAAATTCCAAGATATTTCCGTTGAAGCGGATTTACAAACCGTTTACAACAATTATAGGGAAGTACTTGAGGCAATAAATAAATTACAAAATAGTGCACTGTCC
Organism: Oryctes rhinoceros; assembly: GCA_020654165.1. NCBI lineage: Eukaryota > Metazoa > Arthropoda > Insecta > Coleoptera > Scarabaeidae > Oryctes > Oryctes rhinoceros. The sequence goes on from JAIOKQ010000718.1 coordinate 26,653, forward strand.
CTGACGGAGTCAGTGCAAATATTAGATGACGTTAATACACTCCTGCACTGTATAAATAACAAAAAAAATGATATCGTTACAAGAAATTTTGAAAGTGTTATGAAGAAAGATAAAAATTTTAGCAGGTTAAGACAAATTTGGGAAGGTTTACGCGTGTATTACATCATTAGACGTCGAGCGTTCATTTTCAAGATATAAAAACATTTTTTCAGAACGACGAACATCCTTGAAAGAAACGACTGTGGAAACATTCCTAATGCTTCAGATGTTTGAGAAATCGGATTGCGCTTACGGTAACAGTTTTAATGTGCCTATCTCCTCGTGTACTGCGTAGTAAAAGTAAACGTTTTAAAATTCTTTATTTCTTTTGTTTTTATGTACTTTACTTATGTTCCTTATCGACGCCTATGGTGCGCCACGCGGTTGGGGAGCTCTACTTATAAGCAATATCTACGGCACCTCTTCTTAACATCCAACGGCAATCTGCTAACATAACAGGATTCCATTTCTCCTGATACCGTTTTTCCATTCCCATGATGTCTTGGTGGAAGCGCTCATCGTGTTCATCGCTAACGTCGCCCATATTTTCCGGACAAAAATCCAAGTGAGAATGTAGAATGCGCACTTTAAGGGACATATTACAGCCAGCAGCGTGAAATGCTTGTTCCAGTGAAATGAAACATATCCGTTACTAAAGTTTTATAGTTGTCAGCTTTTTTGTTTCCTAAGAAATTCGTGAAAACTTGTACCATGGAGAGCCGAGCTGTTTTTCCCTTCGTTGTTAATTTGGTTTCAAAGATTTCCAACAAAAATACCTTCTTTCAGTTTCCCTTGTGTTGATTTCGGAAACTTTTCGCTAAGTTATTTAAAACCTTCACCTTTGAGATCCAGTGCCCTTACAAAGTTTTTCATGAGCCCAAGTTTTACGTGGAGAGGTGGTATTATGTTCTTTTCTTTTTCTACTAGAAGCCGATGTTGTACATTGTCGATTCCTGGTATAAACTGTTGTCGTAGTGGCCACTCTTGCTTATGCTTAAGCAACAGTATCTGTGTAACCAGATTGCAATTACCCAAAATAATTGCAATTACTTTAAAATCTGCACAAATATTCCCGGAATAGTCTTTGTACTTTATCTTTTCTAATAAAATTTTCAGATTTTCATAAGTTTCTTTCATAGAAACAGCATGACGTAGCGGAATAGAAAGATAATGGTTTCCATTATGCAACAAAACTGCTTTTAGGCTGGTCTTTGATGAGTCTATGAATAATCTCCAAGAACTGGGATCATGAGGTATTCCAAAAGCTTCGGAAAGTTTATAAACATTATTGCAGTAGACCAGATTACCGGCCATACTACAAAAATCAACAAAATTTGCATCTGCCGCGAAAAAGGCTCGACCTTGCATTTTCTCTGTAACCAGAGCTAAGCGAATGTTGGCGCTTTTCGAATCATTTTTACTTTTATATATGCTGTTCAAATTCGTCAGTTTCTATCTTAGGGTAAAAGCCTTGTTGGTCAGTGTAATTAGTCCGAGATGGCCGTGTCGAGGACACGAATGGTCCTCATCATCAACCGTTGACCGAATGAAGCGAGAGAGAAAATCTTTTTTAAAACTAAACATGCATGCACCATGCCTACTTCCTAGAAGTCATATATTCTTTTCAAGTGCCTATTTCTACCTCCTGCACGTCTTGAAGATGCAACGTGCGAAAAAAATACCATGCATGTACTATCCTTTCTTCCGAGAAGAAATATCGTTTACAAGTGTCTATTTAACCCCCTCCGCGTCTTAAAACTACCACATGCAAAAAAGGGTCAGATAGACGGGAAGATCTCTTTTCTAACCCAAAATGTAAACAAGTGCCGGCCTACTGCAAAAGGTCAAAGAGGACGGAATACGACAACGGTCCGTTTTCTCTGTTCATCAGATTTTTATTACTTTTCACGTAAACCGTCTGGTACGCGTCTAATTCTCGCGGCGACGTTACATTTTTAAGAAATTTTAAGTTTTCTAATTTAATACTGTGCCCGGTCACATTTATATGTCCTGCCACGCTCGACACGTCCAATCGGCCGTAGCGATAATTTCTTACGTGTTCTTTGAATCTTGTTTCTATCGCTCTTTTCGTTCGTCCAATATAGGCTTTATTACATTCACTGCATCCAATTTTATAAATGCCAGACCTTTCTTTCAATTTCGGTTTATCTTTAGTTTTACCGAGCAGGTTTTAAGTGTTTTGCGGAAATACGTTTATATCTTGACCCTTCAAAATTTTTCTTACGCCTTTTCTTATTAGTTTCTACCGGCGTTAAGGTCGCGGAATGATAGATTTTCTTAAGCATGCTATCGACTTCTATAGAAGAGCAACCGTTGTAAATAGCTACGGTTCTGTTAAATCTACTTCTACTTACGATTAGTGGGAATTTAACTAAACGGCCATCCCGGACTAATTATTATATGACTATATAATTAGTTGAACTTGTATGGTCCGGGATGTGCCGATACTTACGTGTTGTTCGTCATACTACGCCACAGTCCTTGCAATCATTATTGATTTTCGCAGTTATAAAGGTTCATATGCACTCGCCCAAATTTAACAAAGAAGCCAAATATTGCAAATATGTAATAATGTAATAACATCATTACGTATTTGGTGTATGGTGCTCCATTTAAAATAACAAAGTCGGCAATTATTTCCGGTATAACCGGAAGTGTCAGACTACCGGTCAATTTGAATTCCCGTACGTGTAAAATATTTCCTAAAAATGTGGTAAGGTGACGACTGTAACTTTAGCTTTATTTGAAGCAACTAACTAGCGCCTCATCCAGAATTCATAACATATCTGCGAAGTATAAGTGCAGAACCGCACCGCTTTGTCCTCCGCAGCCAAACGTTTCTTGCGAGAAGCTTAGATACGAAGTTTCCGTTCTGTTGCAGGCATATATCTCAGGCGACACAGTTGACGTACGTAGATGGTCTATTCGATGGGGTTACTTCTGCCAGATTGCGAGTCGTGTAAGTACCACCATTGAAATGATAAAATATCTATGTGCTCTACATATTTATCAAGTACATACGGTAAAGTTAAAGAAAGTTGGGACAACGGTGTAATATGCAACGTAAGTTCACATATCTATCGATGATATGAATATTTTATTAAAACCTTCTTTCCGTTTTTTTTTTTTTTTCTTTTTAACGTTAACATTTATGGAATTCACTTAACTCGAGAAGATTAATTCAATTTGCTAATAAAATTTATCCGAGTTCATTTTTATTTCGTTCGGATTCGCTCGAACCTCGGGGGTGGGCCAAGTTCTCATTTTTTTTTCAGTTTTTTTCGTTAATGTGCCTGTTACTTTGATTAGTTTTTAGTTATATTTGATATAACTAAAAGCTTACTAAGAATATAATCGAATTTTTATGCTAGAAAAATAACAATAAATATCGTTATCAAACGTTAACACTCAATCACCGCCTTCTTTTTTTTGTTCTACCTCGAAAGCCTTGACGTCAATCTGCGCCATACGATCGTCCAGAAGATGATCGGATGACGAGATAATGATATTTACCCCGTCAGAATCATAATTGAATTATTGATTAACTGTAAAGGCACGTCAATGCTCATCCGTATAATATACGCGTACGTACCTAACGTGTAACCAGACGGATGAATCTAACGTCCGACGGAACTATTCCCTTTTTGCATATCCGTCAGTGCGTCTTCCAACGAGGCGTTTAGCTAATGAGAAGAAAGAGAATCAATCTTATGGGATTTTCGCACGTCCTATCTATCCTCATTATAGAACTGCAAGAGGATTAGGAACCGATCTATTCTTGTAATTCGCGTTATTTTCACAAATTGATTTCGTTTGAATCAATTCTTTTTCTATTTAAAGCAGTTTTCGAAGGTTGATTCACTTGCGAAAATAATGTGGTCTTATTACTAAAGACTGCTTAAAGATACAGCGTGTTTCATACTAGAACTAATGGGGGAGTAAGAAATTACTATAAAATCCAACGAAATTGAGATGATTGAGAAATAATGATCCAACGAAATTGAGAAAAACAAAAAAAAATCTGTCGTTATAACAATATGCAGCAAATGCGGAAGTTGGGTTACTTCGTAACACTTTTCCATTGTTTTTTTTTTTTTTTTTTTTTTTCAATTTTGGTACTGATTATGAGGGTACAGTGGTAATTATTTATTTGGCAGAAGCGCGATACGGTAATTTTAACAGTTGAAATCCATGATAGTAACGAAGTAGCGCTTGCCTAAACATGTTTCGGTTGATCCTCATTAGATGCCTCATGGCACGGATGGTACAAACTTAATGGTTTTTCTACTTTTAGTTTTTCAATAGCTTTTATCACAGGATGTTCTAAAATATTTCAAGTTCTAAGATGTTTACAGAAGTTTACAGAAGAATGGCGTAGTTACATTTTTGAAAAACATTAAGACGCAAAGATATCAACCTACGGATACGTGATAATTTTGAGAACTTAAACGATTTTACGACTCACGAATGCGTAACCCCAGAATTAAGCCTACAGAAACGAGGACACTTTCCGTACGCTTCGCGAAATTGACTCGTATTTTGTCGACTCTTGGGAAAACCAATAGACAACGCGAACACATTCTCGTGAGACGAATAAACACCAATCTCTGCTAATTTCTTGAAGCACAACTCGTGTCTGCAGCCTTACTCAAAACACACAAAGAAGAAACGACGAGCAGACTTGCAAAACGGGTGGTAAAAACTGCTGTTTAAAAACGACTGCGCTTATCGATTTCCACTTTTTATCAAAAGACGCGTCTGCAAAGTATCCACGTATACGAATCCACGAATTACAACAATCTTGCTTATGCCGACGATTTAAAAATCTTTAATAAAGTCGTGCTTCCATCTGACGCCTTACATCTGCAGAAAAATCTTTCAATCATAAATGAGCGGTGCTGTAAGAACAGAATCCGTTTAAACGTTGATAAATGCGCTGTACTCACCTTCACTCGTTCTTCGAACTCGCAAATATTTAAATACTATCGCGTCAATAATACCATCTGTATGGTTAACTTGTTTAATAACCTGTTCGATCCCAAACTGACATTTTCGCCGCATATACATGCTCTCCGTTCTTCAGCATCTAAATGGCTTGACTTCTTATTTAGAACATGCAAACATTTTCCAATGTTAATGCGTTGAAGGCTGTGTACTTTTCTAGCCTCCTCGCGGCACTGATTATGACACCTTACTCTGTAGACACTATCGCTATTTCGTCGGAGAGAGACATCTAGTGCCAAGTTCTTGATGAGGCTGATGAACAATGCTGTCGATTCGCCGGCTTTACTTTCCAAAATTTGCTTTGTAATTCCACAATACAACCGTAGATCTGCTAACACTTTTGTTACTTCTATGGCACATTCTAATCTATTATACAGGGTTACCTGTAAATAGCACTTAAGCTACCGAAATCTGAAGACTACCTATCAATGTGTTACTGAAAATTTAAAAAGAAATTTATTTGTAACATATACATTTTGTTCAAATTTTAGGGCCCAAAATGCAGGTAAAGCCGGTCCATATCTTTGTTTCTCCTATATTATACAAATACCGCTGATGAATCAAAGCTAACCCAGATGCAAATAAAAAGTGATAAAGCATTGTAGATGCTATGAATAGTGAATAGTCTATTGAAATGCATTAGTCTGTCGTACAGCTGATGTCGAAGTGTTTATGTGTTTACATTGAATATGCCGATAACCATATGATTTGCGTTCTTAATGTTTACAGTTAATGCATCCGAAATGTCGGGTTTTGAGTTATTTGCAGTTATACATTCTTTTTCTTTTTATGAAATTTGTGGTGGTCCTAACAAGGACCGATCTAGGCGAAACAGGACAAAATAATTTATTAATGTAAAAAATGTTCGAAATGTCCACCGTGAGCTCTAATACAGGCATCAATTCGGCGACGAAAGTTATTATGCACACGAGTAAAATTTACCATGTCTTCGCGAATGCGTTGAGCTGCAACATAAATGCGATTTCGCAGATCTTCGACATTTTCAATATCAGGGCGACGATCATATAGCAAGCTTTTCATGTATCCCCACAGAAAAAAGTCTAATGGATTTAGATCGACGTTTAGTTGACGAACTTCGGTGCGTTGAAACCACTCGCAGAAGGCAAGACGGCGAGGATAATCTAATTCCGTTAATCTTTGCACGCGCTGGATGTGATACGGATGAAGTAAATTATTTTTCAAAATTCGATGCACCGTCGTTTGGGACACATTTACTTGCTGGGCTAAAGTTGTAGTACTTATGCCTGGTTCCGCCTCAACGATGTTTAAAATATGCTCTTCTGCTTGCTGAACTCTACGTGATATATGACGGCCACGACCTTCGAAACGTGGAATTACTGATCCTGTTTCTCGAAGTCGATACACGGTTCTCACAATTGTCTCGGATGATGGATGCCGCCGATTGGGAAACCGTTCCGCGTACAAATTTTCTGCCGCAAGACTATTTCGTCCTGTTTCGCCATAAATCAAAATCATATCGGTGTATTCGATATTCGTATAGGATGCCATTGCAATTGCGTGTAATGACGTAATGACGGTGAATGCTATGTGCATACTAAATGGATATCCGAACGCTGCTTCAGCGACTGCCGGTGATTCCCATATGTTAACTAAGACAGAGTCGGACTCGAATAAAGAAAAATCATTTTCTCGTTACTACGTGCACATAGAACCATAATATTTTGTATTTAGGCATTACTCATGCGTTTCTTTCACCTAATTTTTTTTTCGTACTATATCCGAATAAGACTGTATGTCTCTGCATGTGCTCCATTCATCTTTGTATTTAGCCCTGTTACTGGAGTTGTATTCTGTTGGGAAATAAAGATTTATTATTATTATTAAAAGAGCTGGGACAAAATGTGTTTTGCGTGTCTACAGACTACAAACTAACTTCCTTTTGTTAGTTCTTGTCATAATTATTTCAATTAACACGTACTGAATAAACGCAAAACACAGAAGGAGCACCGAAAAAGAATATCTTTTATTAATGGAATAACGTAACACATTACAAAGCGGAAATTAAACGTTTACTCTGCGATGTAAAAGTAAACATAAATTTCCTAAAAACGCACTGATCATTTTTAATCACAGGTTCGTCATCACCACCATCTGCATTCCCGTCAATCTTTTTCCGTTGCATTCAATATTGAAGCCAGCCATTTCACTTCCGGGTCATCCGCCTCCTAGCTTCTTGATGATAACTATATTCTGATTCCGATACTAACTTTCTTCTCTATTGTTAATATGGCAACCTGCGGTAGTTCTGGAGGAGCAAGTTGTTCCAAACGCAAACGAGGCTACAGTTGCGAATCAACCAATTGTGTTTTAGAATCGTCAATCCTGAACGGAAGTGTTGAATTGTTGAATCAATTTTTATCCAAAGGCAGTTTTTACTAGCTTTGTGTCTTCTTCTGATACGAATCGTTTTGGTAGAACAACAACCTTTTTCTAAATAAGTAGCATATTTAAAGTTGAAGGAAGACCAGTCACCGCCTATCACTTTTACATCTAGGTACAACATTAGAATATAAAAAGCCCGATATTGTTATAGCGTGTTAATGGTGCTGCGACCTTTTTTGTATATTTAACTAAAAGTTGGTTGATAAATAAATAGAACAAATTTGAAATGAAACCACAGGCGTGACTAACGATTGGGCTCTCGTAACCCGCATCCCACATACGAAAGCTTGTTCAGTGTGTTTTTCACGACCACCGTGTGTGCACGTTTGATAGCAACATGAAAGTGTATTCTGTGTATTTAATAATGTTGAAGAGGCGTACGGTAAAAGAACCGCTATCGTCAAAATTAGTGCATAGGTTTATTGCAGATTATCCCGGTTTATCTTGCAACGGGGTAAATGTAAAATGTTTAGCGCGCAATATATTTACAGATCATTCAACACAATCAAATTTGCGACGCCACACGTATAGCGCAAGACACAGATAGAGAAACCGGTGTCGATACAAAATACGAAAATTTCTTATTTCCTTTGCGTACAATGATAGTTGTGTGTAATTTGCATTTACTTTGCTGCGCAACGATTCGCTTATTTCATTTTTTTTAAATACGTCACTTACGAAATTATTTAAAATCTGTTCGTGTACATTTAGAAAATAAAATTAAGGCTGAGCTGAAAAATAAAAAAGGGTGCTTATGCATGGATGAAACAACTGATAACAAAAAAAAGGTCTCTCCTTAATGTTATGGCACGTAAAATGGAACCAAATCAATCGACATCCTCAATTTTATTAGCTACCAGACAAATTAAAAGAATGTACCGCGCAAGTAATTTCAAAAGTAGTGTTAAGTACGCTGGAAAAATTTGAAATTTTCAGAGATCAAATCTTAACGTTTGTGGCAGATGGTGCCGCAACCATGCTTTTTGTAGATTGGTCTCTTAAGGAACAGTGTGGCATGGATTTTACATATTACATGTAAAATCCATGCCCTACATCTTGCAGCAGAACAGATCCGCAAATGTTACCCAGACGCAGATGCATTAATATCGAATACAGAAGCAGTATTCCTGAAATCTCCAAAACGTATTCGCAAATTTCAGCAACTGTGTCCACTTACCACCACTACAATGGGTAAAAGCGGCATTTTACCCATTTTCATCAGGAATATTTTGAGGATGTAAAAAATTGTGGTTTTATTATTAAATCCGAAAGAATGCGTCGCTATCGAAGAAAGTCGGAAAATTTAAAGATATCAAATTAAACGTGATTTACAAGCTATTCACAACAATCACTTCGGAATAGTGCAAGCAATAGAAAAATTATAAAAAAATTATATTGGTAGGCGCACCTTATGTTAACAATATTTCATCGCGCTTCTCCCGATTTCAAGTTACGAATAACGCTTAAGACGATGCGTTTTTTTTTAATTATCTAATTACATACTCTAGATTTTGTTTTTTGTACGTATCGTCAAGAACGTTTTATAATCTAAAAAAACCGTCTCAATTGTTTTCGTATCTAACATAGTAACAGTACCGTTAGCGATAGTGTATCTGTAGATATTAACAACGTACCGCATGCGGGAGCGCATTCGTTAGTGACGCCTGCGATTTCGCTCCGAATTTGTCCTCTTTACTGATAAGTAAGAGCGGAGTCTTACAAGGAACCCATAAACATAGTGTTTATGTTGGAACTTCGCTATATCAGGTTAGTTCTTTTCTAATAGTCACTTAAAATTTAATTCTAAATTTAAATTGCCCAAAACCACGCAATCAATTTGGAAAAATCGAAAGTGTCGAAATGTTTTTATTTTCCTCCCCGCCTGAAATACAGAAAATACTGGCCAAAAATAAATTGTGCGTAATTTTTTACCTGCAGACATAGACTTATTTGCATAATCAACACGGCGAAAAAAACATAAATAATTTTTAATTTTCCATTCAACCCAGCGGTTGGATTTTTTTTCTTTGGTGAATCCGGAAAAAAATCTACCGCAATAATTAGAAAATAATGGCGTCCGATAATTCCATCGACACAGTTACAGAAGCGGATTTTCAATTTAAAATCCGCTTATAATTCAATTTTTTTTTTATTCCAAACTCTAAATCAATGAGTACAAAAACAAGCTCTTTTTAATGATTTTTTTCATCTAAAGTACGCGCCCAATATTATTGTTCCTTTTAATTCGAAACTTCATGAATGCCTATTCAGCTTGTTAGGACTAGAGAATTAGTGCAAAATTCAGCTCCGCTTAAGATCGCGTAATTTTGCATCTCCTTCGTTAATGTTAACCAAAAACCGTTTGGGAGAAGTTCTAAAGCTAGCTCGCACATTGTAGAAGCGCTCAGAAATTATCTTCAATTGTTATTACAATTGCCCTCCACATGCAAAACTACTTGGAATGTAAAAGCTGTGGCTGTTGAAGTAGTTTTCGTGAGAACATCATATTCGACGGGCGTACTTTCCTGCGAAATTAATGTTAAATGTCAGCGTGGCGCCAAAATCATCTGGATTTAGCGATTTTCACTATCTTCTCCATTAAAACTTTGGTAGCATACTCCTAGATATTCATATGTAATTACAGGATAAAGGTTATCCAAATAATAAAAGAGGACAAGGTACGAACCAACCAATCACATGCTAGTTTTAAGAAAAATAAGCACACGATCGTATTGGAAGACTTAAAATTATAAGAAACGAGAAGAAAAAATTAATGGGAGCTGGGATATAAAGCGATTAGACAAGGACGAAGTCAAGCGTAAATTTTCTGTTAATGTCTGTCGATGGTAAATTAAGAACAGGTAAAGAAGGGTTCATATAGAGACGGAATTAATAAGCATTAAGACGAGTATAATTAATGCAACAGAAGAAATAAGGAGAACTGAAATATGAGAACGCGAAGGGATGGTTCGATGGGGCATGCCATAGTAATTGTGAGATGTAGTAGACCATAGATACAAACAGAACGAGAATTTCAATGAATCCAGAAGAATAAATTAAGATAAATAAATTAATTAAAATAAATTGAGAAAAATTAAACTGAATCGTTGAAAAGATGCGGAGGCTAGGATAAAATAAAATGGATTGGTCTGTTAACAACCTTATTTAATATTGCCTGCCTTGGAGGGAGTGGTTAAGTGTATACGACGATTAGATAAAGTTCAACTTAGATTATATAGTAAACGTGGGTAACAAGAGAAAAACGTAGCCTAAAAAAGTAATTGGTTAAGACTAGAAGTTTACGAACTAATCGTGACAAAAAAATATCTTCAAAGCAATTAAAGTTGCAACACAACTGAAAATACGTAAAATCAATGGAACAACCAAGATCAACATATATAAAGCGGCGATGGAATCAGTTATAACCAGAGAGGGCAAAGGCGGGTGGAATTGTTGCTCCTTTGCGGCGGTTGGGCAGACTCGTACCTGTTTGTTTCGTGAGAAGGGGTTCGTGTGCCTATTCGTTTCCCCGAGAGTCGACAAAACACGAATCTGTCTAATTGCTGCAAAAAAGCAATAAATTCATCCGCCTTTGTCTTCTCTAATAATAACATTTGCGGAGAACAATGTATCTTGGCTATAATGGAGATGAAAAATTGGGAAAATTGAAAACAAACAATCTTAAGGAGGAACTTCGCGCCAAAACAGATACAAAGAGAGCTTCATCGATTAATGAGCTACCAAATAAACAACATAATGGAGTGCGAATTCTCTAAGTCTTAAATTCTTAAAAATCCAACGTCGGTTTTTATAGCCAAAAGAGAGAACACAGCCAAATCATTATAAAAATATTAAACTCGTAGAATCGCGTAATATACATACATAATATTAAATAAATAAAAGGAGCCGCTGAGTCGTGCATATCTGTATGTACCTAACTTGAGAATAGACCGAACTTTATATGGAAAAGCAAAGCTAAGTATCGTGCCTTCGTTATCGAAACATTGATGAAAAGTAACGAATCTTTTCGTACCCACTTCGCGCCTGGTAGACATGTTCTTGTTCCAGATTGCAAAACAATATTGTTGTGGCTTTCAAATTTTAGAGCCCCAGATTCAGCTTTAAAAAGAAAATCAACCGGTAGACTCAGAAGTGTTCGGATACCTGAAAATATTGCAGCTGATAAACATGCGTTTGTCAAAGCAGCGTTGTTCTGCGGGAAGAATTTTACATTCCGATCTGAAGTTCCACCCATACAAAATGATGATCGTGCCAGAACTTAGTGAACGGGACTGGGAAAACCGCAGAGCATGTTCCAACGATATCCTTCAAAACGTCCCACAAAATGAACTTTTAATAACGAGTGACGAAGTTCATTTCCGGGCACTAGAAAATTCGCGGTAGCTCTATGAAAGACCACTTCGCAACCCGCGTGTTACCGTTTGTTGAGCTGTTGGATCCTTTGGCTTTTGGGCTCTCTATTTTCTTGGAGAAGGAGGTCCAGTGATTACCGTAACTGCCGATTGATAAGTCGACATACTGCGCCATTTTTTGGAACTAAAACTTAGAAAAGTTGAACATCCGAATGTATGGTTTCAATAGGATGGAACTACGGCTCATACGGCAAGAAGAACAATGGACGTTTCAAGGGAAATGTTTACAACACACGTAATCTCGTTACGTGGAGACGTTGGGTGGCCTAGGCGTTCACCCGATATTGCCCCACGCGACTTTTTCTTTCTGGGGCTACCTAAAAGCGAAGGTTTTTTAACACCATCCTCGAATTATTGACGAATTGGAAGCAGCAATACGCCAAGAAATTAGAGGAATATCGCCTCAAATTACTGCCCGTGTGATGGAAACTTAATAAAAATAAAATCTAAATAGCATTTACAATGGCGTTTTTATTAAAGATTAAAATGTGGGAGATCCTTCTGCCGAACCCTGCAGCATCGAAAATACATTCTGTGTGTGTTTAAATTATAATAACGAACGAAACGAAATGAAAGAGAAAGAAACGATTAAATAAATATATAAAACATAAAAAGGCAAGCAATCTTTGATGCAATTAGGAAAAGGGGAAGACGTTAAAAAAAAAGGAAATAAACAAATTCCGAAGCGTAAAGGTATTCTTATTTAAACAATATACACGGGACAACCAAAGAAAACAAAAAGGAAGGATGCGAATACTTTTAATACGCATTATTTTAACAGTTACAATTAGAAAAAAAAAAAAATAGCTTCATCAAACAACAAAGAAAATTTCTCTTATATAACCCCAAACATTCCGAGATCTCGCCAAACAACTTTTATGTAAATCCCGCTGCATATTGTTATACATTTTATTGAAAAATCTGGCATAGTTATATAGTTAACGAGCTGGTGGCAGTAACTTTTATATTATTTCATCGTTTGGCAGGAGTCGATGAAAGTAAAGAACCGAGTAGAATAAACGATATGAGCAGTTTCTGGCTTTAATATATCGCTACGATATCAGATGGGAGCTCGTGAAAGATGTTCGTAAAAAATAGTGCCGTAAACAATCGTTTCATCGTATTTGCCTCTAAGCCTAATGGTTTTAATGATGATATGAGAAAAGGCGGACTGATTTTTGGAAGGCGAACGTTTTGTGATTCACTAGACACAAAGAACTTCCTCGAATTAAAAAACATGCGTATTAAACGGTGTTTCTGTTGCGTCCAATTTGTTTATTGGACTAATTGTCGGTGAACTCCTCGGAGGTTTCAAAAAATAAAGTCAGAGTAAAGATGATACGTAAAGGACTGTGGCGTAACTCCTGCAAGTCTTGAAGAACGCAACATACCATGCATGTATTGTCCTTTCTTCCGAGAAGAAATATCGTTTACAAGCGTCCGTTCAACCCCCTCCGCGTCTTAAAACTACGACATGCAAAAAAAGGACAGATAGACGGAAGATCTCTTTTCTAACACAAAATATAAACAAATACCGGTCTACTGCAAAGGTCAAAGAGGACGAAGTACGACAATGGTCCGTTTTCTCTGTTCATCAGATTTTTATTACCTTTTACGTAAACCGTCTCGTACGCATCTAATTCTCGCAGCGACGTTACATTTTTAAGTAATTGTAAGTTTTCCAATTTAATACTACGCCGGGTCTCATTTACACCACTGTCCATAATTATTTGCCCACCTGTATATTTGCGTATAGCTTAATCTTAATATCTCATTTCCTGGTACAAGTGCATCTACAATAGAAATATCATTAAGGAACTGCGTTAATTTACGTATATTCCTAACCCAAACTAAGTAAGAAATATTTTAATCTCATAAACGGAAGAACATCCTTTTAAGATTTGTGGTGATGAGTAGAGCTCCCCAAAGTGCGTGGCAAGTCAAATAATGTAATATATAAGCAAATAACTCGCATCGCATTTCGGTAGTTTATTACCGTATGCGATCGGGTTGCGACGGTATGGCGGACGCGCGTAGTAAGAAACGCCCACAGGCCGACAAAGTGAAAAAGTTCTGTGGAGAATTTCCTGACTTAATATATAATGGAAGTAAGATTATATGTAAAATTTGTAATATACCTCTGATGTGCAATGATAAATATGGCTGTAGAAGACATGTAAATAGTCAGCAACACAAAAATAAAAAACTGGGTGTATCACCGACTGAGGCAACTCAATTTATAATTGATTTATTTTATATGCTGACTGCGTGTAATTTACCGTTTTCCTTACTCGGGAAGAAACCATTCCGTGAATTTTGGAATAAATATAATCCAGACTTTGAGTTACCGTCGGAAACAAGCTTAAGGAGATGTGTGCCAAGTGTACGTACCGAAATTGAAAACAGGATCAGATCTGCAATAAAAAATACATAACCAACTACTGTGGTTATGTATTGACGAAACGACAGACCGTAAAAAACATTCTATTTTGAATGTGATTGTACGTATACTGGAACCTCGTCAACCTATAAAGGGAATTTTATTAGCTAGTAAAAGACTAAAATCGTGTACTGCCGACGCTATCGAGAGCGTAGTCGTTGATACTTTACAAATTTAATTTTCATGACACATGACCGATGGTGCCGCGACATTGCGTTGTGTAGGTCGTTCTCTTCAAGAACATTATGGGATGATGTTACATATTACTTGTAAACTTAATGCTCTGAGGTAAATGCATTAATAACAAATACGAAACGAGTGTTTCTCAAATCTCCCAAACGTACCAGTGAATTTCATAAACAGTGTCCCGGTATTCCCGAACCACCAGAGCCGATTCTTACGCGTTGGGGGATATGGCTGAAGGCAGCGTTTTATTATTTTAAATACTTCCGGCAAATAAAATCAGTCGTCTTACAATTCAATCCCAACGAATCCGCGGCTATTAAGGAAAGCCAGGATAAATTCTAAGATATTTCCGTTGAAGCAGATTTACAAACCGTTTACAACAATTATAGAGAAGTACTTGAGGCAATAAATAAATTACAAAATAGTGCACTGTCCCTGATGGAGTTAGTACAAATATTAGATGACGTTAATACACTCCTACACTGTATAAATAACAAAAAAAATGATATCGTTACAAGAAATTTTGAAAGTGTTATGAAGAAAGATACAAATTTTAGCAGGTTAAGACAAGTTTGGGAAGGTAACTCTACTGATCCGGTGACTAAATTCAAAGATTATTTTAATTACGCGTGTATTACATCATTAGACGTCGAGCGTTCATTTTCAAGATATAAAAACATTTTTTCAGAACGACGAACATCCTTGAAAGAAACGACCGTGGAAACATTCCTAATGCTTCAGATGTTTGAGAAATCGGATTGCGCTTACGGTAACAGTTTTAATGTGCCTACCTCCTCGTGTGCTGACTAATACTATTTTCCTTGTGCATTAACACCCACTATATTGGATACGGCTAATTACAAAAGTAAGCGTTTTAAAATTCTTTATTTCTTTTGTTTTTATGTACTTTACTTATGTTCCTTATCGACGCCTATGGTGCGCCACGCATTTGGGGAGCTCTAGTGATGAGTGATGAGCCAAGTAACGAATAATTTCTCGAAAATTGTGCATGCTGTCGCAGCAGGTAATACAAATAATCAAAGATGGGAAGATTATAAATATTATTGGGCCCCTAAAGCCTAGAATTATTAGTTTAGTTTTACCACTAGAAGCGTTAACATCGAAGTGTGTGTATTAAAGGGTGTAAAAGGAGTAAACTTGAAATTATGCAGAAAACGAAAGAGTTATCGACAGAGACCCGTGCTTTGATATTTGGTTACCACAAAACCGGTAAAAGTAATCGCGAGATTGCGAAATTACTTAAACTATCGCGGAGAACAGTAGACTACAATATTAAAAAATTTAAAAGTACTGGCAGTATTTTAAACAAAAAGCTGTCTGGACATCCTAAAATTACAATCCCGGCAGAAGATCCTAACATCGTTTTAATCAGTAGAAGAAATCGCCGCAGAACGGCGCCAGAAATTACCGCCGAAGCGAATGTCAATCGCCAGAAAGTAATCAGTCTGACCACGGTTAAGAGACGCTTAACGGAGGCTGATTTACATGAAAGAATTGCTGTAAAAAAGCCCTTGTTACGCAAGCAAAATCAAACTAAACGGTTAAATTGGGCACGAGAACATAAAGATTGGACCATCGAACAGTGGAAAAACGTGTTGTGGATCGATAAATGAAAATTTGAAGTTTTTGGTTCGAGAAGAACGGTATTTGTTCGGAAATCAGCTGGAGAACGATTAGCTGAACCTTGTGTAGTACCTACAGTTAAACATGGGGGAGGTTCGGTCATGATTTGGGGGTGTTTTTCCGGGACCACTGCGGGAGATTTAGTGCGAATCGACGGGATATTAAAGAAAGAGCGCTACCAACAAATTTTAAAGGAGCGCGCCATTCCGTCAGGAACACGCATAATCGGCGAAAACTTTGTATTTCAGCAGGATGATGGTCCGGAACACAAATTGAAATTATGTCGTGATTACCTGAATCAAGTGGAACTTGACGGGAGATTGACAATCATTAAATGGCTCGCACGGAGCTCAGACATCAACCCCATCGAGCTTTTATG
Source organism: Oryctes rhinoceros (assembly GCA_020654165.1). Classification (NCBI taxonomy): domain Eukaryota; kingdom Metazoa; phylum Arthropoda; class Insecta; order Coleoptera; family Scarabaeidae; genus Oryctes; species Oryctes rhinoceros. The sequence continues at coordinate 43,223 of JAIOKQ010000718.1, forward strand.
GGACCATCTCGATCGACAAATTTGACAATCGGCTCCAACGTCTACGACAACATTGTGGGACCAACTACAAACAGCGTGGAGATACATAGACCTGTTAACATTGTCTAAACTAATCGAAAGGATGCCCATATTGTGCCAAGAAATCATTCGGCAGAAGGGAGATCACATAGACGAGCGCAATGTTTAATTATTTTCTTTGTTTTCTTATATTTTCTATTCAAAATTTTGCTTCTATTTTTCATATTGATACGTATTTAATCATTGGAATAAATAGTTTCATTTTTGTATTGATGTTTCATTCAAAACTACATTTTATTAAAGGCGGGCAAATAATTATGGAATAATTATGTTGTGCCACACTCGACGCGTCCAATCGGCCGCAGCGATTCCTTACATATTCTTGGAATCTAGTTTCTATCGCTCTATTCGTTTGTCCGATATAACCTTTATTACATTCATTCACTACATGCAATTTTATAAATGCCAGAACTTTCTCCCATTTTCCGTTTATCTTTAGGATTACCGAGAAGATTTTTAAATTTACGCGAACTAAAGCATACGTTCATATCTTAACTCTTCAAAACCTTACTCACGCCTTTCCAGACGCTGTCAAAGGGGAGTCTGTCTAGATCCGCTCGTACAATCCGAGCAAGCGCGGTATACGTAGCCGGCGCATGCGTAGCGGCAGTCGTACGTTAGCGGAGCTCGAGAGATGATCGGTTAAAGGACGGTTGATCCGTGAAAGTATTCTTTTTTTACAGCGACTAGATAGGTCCGTGTCTATTCACTTCGTGAAAAAGGGTTCGTGTTGCCGACTGGTTTCCCCGAGAGTCGACAGAACACGTCTCTGCAAAAAAAATAATAATTGCATCCGCCTTTGTCTTCTCTATTCATGATGTCCTCGACCCGCCGCCGGCCCGCCAAAGGGGGTTGATATATTTTATCTTGAAATGCAATTTTAGCAAATTCTTTCATTATGCCGCATATACATTAAATACTGATAAAATAAATTTTTAAATTTTATATATAGATAAAAAAAAAATAAATACAATGTTTAAGAATATGTACAAATATAGGTAATAAAACAGGATTAACGATAATAAAGCATATAAAAAACATTAAATAAACTAATAGGCATAGAGGTAGACAAAAAACAAAAAACAAATAAAATATTCTTGAAGATAAACTATTAGAGTTCGTAACAGTCACATTCATCAAAATTCAATCAACGCACTCGGAGTTAGTTGAAATTCATGCCATGCGAAAATATAATAAATCATATTAAAAGAGATGATACTTCTTACACTTTCAATTATCTATTTTTTTGAGTACAAACTTTACCAAAATTCAAAATTACGCCATTATTTAGATCCTGTTGAAATTACGAAGCCTGCAATAACCTAAATATCCTCGATGAGCAATTTCGAAACGAAACAAGTACTTCAATTAAACGTGAAATATTCAATTAACAAAGTACGGCGGAATTTCCCCTATCCACTCCGATATAATTGAATTTGGCGGATTTTATTCGGTGCTACTATCTAAAAAAGAAAAAAAAGGGTTATTAAGAATTGTAATGGGGGACTTGTGGGAATCGTCGGGAATATTTTATTCGTAACATGTGAAAAGGATATAGTTATTTCTATCTCCCGTTTAATTAAATTTTCAGGAAGATCGTCAGCTGCAATCTTGTGGAGGTTCCGGACTTTTCCCATCTCAACGCAAAGTACATTCTGCAAATACTGTAAGTGCTTCTTGATTGCTTTTCGTAATTAGACAAGTGGATTTATTTGTGAATATTGTTGCTGCTACCCGATAGATATTATTGCTGCTATTTCTCATTACCGTCAATGGTTTTATTTTTTATTTTCGTTTTTTAATTACGAAAGCTAATATAAAAATTAACATAAAGATTAGTAAATAATGAATGATAACTACACTAAAATCAAATTGCGTAGAACAGGGACAGGGATAGATAGATCGACTTAGGATGACTAGCATAAATCATTTTAATGACCTAATTCAATAAAGCGATTAGTCGTAATGTTCCTCTGTTCACTTTAGAAGAATGCCAATCTTTTTCGAATTATTTATTTGGAAAGAACTTCTGCTACAGCTAATATTGTGAAATATTCGATAAATTTGTTCCATGGTGAACAAGGAAACAAGAAGTTGTTGCTTGATGGTTATTCATACAAAAACAGAAAGAAAACGGAAAGAATTTGGGGAAGTGCAATATTATGAGGAAATAGAATCCGTTTGAAAATCGGGAAAGCGGACATAAATACTCGATATATCGTCTGTATTTTCAGACTTCCTGAAAAGCGTAAAGCTACGGTATCTAAACAAAGAAACAAGAATCGATATAAAGTTATTTAACATTTTTTATACATTATCATACACTCCGCCAAAAAAGTATCGCATAATTTAGTTTTGAATCATAAAAGTATCGCATAATCTTTGTTTGTAGCATAAAGTTGTAAATATACTTTAATGCGCTCTAAGATATAATTTCTATGATTGTTTAAATAAAATACAGGCCAAATAAAAACAAGAACTCATACTTGAGATTTTTATTAAAACAAGAAATTATAATTTTGGAAAGAAACATGTTATAACAGTAGCTTTTAATACTGAGTATTGCCACCTCCGGCTCTTATGACCGCTCGCATACGGTTTGGCAGAGATTCGATTAACCTCCGTATATAAGTCTGATCCAAATTCCAACATCGTTAAGGTATTCCTGGACGATTATCGCAACATGCGGTCGTGCATTATCGTGCATTAACATGAATTCGTTTCCTATAATTGGCGCATATGGTACTACATGTTCTTCTAAAATGTCCGTTATATACCTGCGGGCAGTCAATGTACCTCTGTCTACTGGTACTAACTCTGTACGACCTGTTAAACAGATGCCTCCCCGAACCATAATAGAGCCACCAGCGAAATTAGGTCTAGGTCTGATATTACAGTGCGAATAGCGCTCACCGTCTCGTCTGTACACTGAGATACGCCTATCTGAGGTGTAAAGACCAAATCTTGACTCATCTGTGAAGAGTATATTGGCCCAGTCATTAGTGTTCCAATTTACATGTTCTCTGGCAAACCTTAAGCGAGCCACTCGGTGGTTCCTAGTGAGACGAGGGGCTGTTACAGCTACTCTAGCTCTTAATCCACTCTGTCGTAAGCTATTCCGAATAGTTTGAGTACTCACACGAGTATTTCTGACTCTAGCCAAGTCGTTCTGCAATTGTCTCGCAGTTACATGTCTTCGACGTAATGCTTGTAGTAGCAAATAGCGGTCATCTTGGCGAGTAGAACATCTTGGACGACCTGGTACAGGTCTTCTACTGTAATTGCCTGTTTCCCTATATCTGGCTACGGCTCTAGAAACACTTGACCGATTGATGTTCATCAAATTAGCAACGTATGCTTGAGATCGTCCATCTTCGATTAAAGCAACTATAGCAGCCACTTGTTCTGAAGTTAAATTGCTCATTTTAGTTTTAAAAGCGTCGGTACAGAACTCTGACTTCGCACTTTAAAATTTGCCCGTATAGGAAGACTTTCAATAAACAACTGAACAAACCTTACACATATGCATTTTTCTAAATGTGTTCTTTTAGAAAAAAAAGTAAAAAAGCTATGTTCCACGATTTTGTTAGTGTTTTTATAGTTCACATACACGAGGCAAACTTTTTGTGAACGTATAAAAATATCTTGGTTTCTAAATGCCCTTTTTTAGTTTATGCGATACCTTTTTGGCGGAGTGTACATTAGAGTAACAAAAGTTAATATTGCTTAATAAAAAATCTTCTTATAATTGAAGGAAATAACAACAAAGTTCCTCAAATGATAAAATCATTTTAAAACGATTATTTACGAGTAAATATTAAATAAACATAGAAAACTGATGCGCTTATACGAAATCTATCTAATCGTACCGAGGTAGGTTCAATAAATACACGTTTGAGGAATTATGATATTATAGCCTGGAACTCTTTCTGATTACTTGCATTGTATTGCTCACAATCTAACTTACTAAAGATATAAAAAAAAATGAAGAAGAAAGAATTATAAAAAAAGAAACAAAAAATTATAAACATGAAAAATATTAAACACAAAAAAAAACAATGGAGAAAGAAACAAAGTAAATTAAAAGAAAATTGCCACAAAAAACACTTAAATACGAGAGCTGTGAGCTGATCGTTCTAAATGAAGGGAAATTTGTTATCGCCGAAGAATTTTCCAATCGGTGAATTGTGTGTATCGAGATATTTTGCCGCCGGGAAGTCTTTCGTCGGTAGATACATAGTTGTAAAGTAAATACTTTAAATATATAACATATTTTTGTCCAATGAAATTAGAGGATGACGACAGTTTGCTTTAAGATTTTATCAGCTGCCACGTGAACACCGTGAAAGAACGTAAAACAGACAGATTTAATCACATTTCCATATTTGTAGTTTCGAGTTATGGCATGTAACCCGGACAATTTCACATCCAATTCGGTGCTTTGAAATTACAAACGTCTCTGTTTGTTCATCAAGAGCTCCTTCATATAGTAGTGTTGGTGCAACGATCATCTACATACAAGGCGTAAGAAAGAAGCAGACAACTTTTATTGTCATATTACAATTTTCGTGTTTACACTTGAATAACTTCTTGTTAACATTTACCAACGTACAAGCTAGCTGCTGAAGCAAATTAGACAAATGTTTCCATCAACATGTCTCCGTTTATCTCTTAAGATAGAAAACAAATAAAAGAATTTGTCATAGAATACGAGTGCCGCAAAGTTCTTTACATTTTATGCGGAATACTTATGTAAGTGCGTAATTCAAGGGCATTTTAGAAGATTTGTTTTTTACTAGATAGGCAGACCATTTATTTTATTACGGAGAATACGCTATTCCCTTCCCCTTCGCGTATCCATAAACGTAATGTAATCGCTGAATGCGGAAGGAAGGTCAAAAGTCGTCTGCATGTGTACTCGTACTATAACTTTTCGGTTGCAATATCTCTTTATACAATATATATAGATAGTGCTCGACATTTGATTGCTCTCATCCCACAATTGACGCCGTTACGTCGAAACACAATTTGATGGTAATTTTCAAAGCGACAATTGATTACCGTCAGATAAAAAAACAACAACAACAACAGAGAAAGCAACCTAGCTAGCAGCATCTTTTATTTTAATAATGAGTAAGACAGATTTCTATAATAATCATGTGTGTGAAAAGAGCGGCCCATTCCAGAACATCGATATTGTTGCAGTTCATCCATGTGTTGATTATTCTTGCTACGCGAATTGGCGCATTATCATGTTGAAATGTCCATTCTTCATCGGAAAACATCAAATCAATATTAGCGATTTGTCCCTAGAGCATCTCCAGGTAATTTTGAGCATCTCCCTTCCAGAATTTCTAGTTTCGCTGTTCCTCGATTTGAAATTGCTCGGCTATGACGACGTGATAAAAATCGTTCTGCCAATCTCAAATCGTGGATATAATATTGGAAGCGATCAGGTCCATCCACATTAAACTTCTTTTCCTCACTGAAAACAACCGTTTTCCACTTATCTATGTATCCACGATGATAATAATCGGCTTTGCTTAAGATGCTCCAGAAGAATGGGTTTCTTGCGCAGTTTTTTCCTTTTCAAGTGTGGACATTCCTTTATTGCCCTTTAGATGGTTCGTACGGAAGCATGATTTCGAATCTCTGTCCCTGATTTGCTTGGCTGTAACACAAGAATTAAAGACCAATTCAAATTATGACATTACTTTTGTACAACCTGGTATCTTAAATTTTTTGTTTCGTTTTGTATAATGTATTCATATTGTCCTCTGTGCGCGTATCAAAAATAAAATTCTCCTTCCCTCACGTACTGTTGACATGCGTCATACAAATCTCTAGCGTCTACAGAGACGAAGCTTGCATGTTTCAAGCAATACGTGTTCACAAACGAGTAGACTGCTCTCCGATTGGCGCGGAAAAGCGGAAAGATATTCCGCTCGAAGGACCAATGTTACGGAAGAGGAATGCCGCTAATCGTCTGCTTCGGTGGAAAGAAGAAGTTCAATTGATTATATTATAAGTGATGCTCCACAAAGTCTTCAGATCGATAATTTTGAAGAGGATTTGTCAAATTATAAAGATTCCAACGTATCTTTTCAATAATGCTCTGTTAACGGAACTTTCGAACTTATTTACAGAAGCATAAGTGATTAGGGATAACAAAGGTGGGCGATTATTACTTTTTTTTTCCAGGGAGTAGAAAGACTCGTGTCTATTCGTCTTATAAGAACCTAGTGGTTTCTCGGAGAATTTGTCTAGTCGCTGCTAAAAAGTAATAATTTAAAGGACCAACTTTGGTAACGATCAAACTGCGGATTTTTTATTTGATCTTCACGATTATTTCATATGATTGCTTTAATTATTCTTCTATTCTGAAAGGAAGACTATTTTACCGTATAATTTCCTCTAAGCCTTCTGCGAAAAAACGCTTTCATTTCCTCTTACTTCACTTACTTTAAACCTTCAACCGTCTGAAGTGGTCATTTATCTTAAAGCAAAACGCCTTATTACGCTTTTGATTCATGCTCCCTTTATGCAAAAATGCCTTTCCTGCAGAGCCTAAACGCTCTTTCTATCTTAAAAACCACTTCGCAGACGCTCCCGCACGTAATTTAAAAACAAAGCAGAGCTAAATTATATTTATAGCTCTCGTTAACGACGGCGGCGTAAAAATTGTGACGCGTATCAAATATTACGTCTTAGAATCGCTGTAAACCTCACGAATTTATTTATAAATGCCCAATAATAAAAAAAAGGAATATGTTAAACGCTTGAACTATCGCCCAACTATTTATAAATTACCAACAAGTTACTGCAGCAAATCATTGTTTACTACGAAACTAGGGCTTTTATTTATATCGGCGATGGAATCGATTATTTGCAATATCCTTTTTAGTTATTACAGATGGTTTTCTTTAAGGTATAAGAGCTACTTAGCGGCAAAAGAAATGTATTTCTTACGTAGAAGGTTAATTGGCATATTTCCCTCGGATTGCGTAAGAGCTTAATGTTGCCTTATTCGCCTATCAAATCTTTTTGTTGTTTGTAAGATTTTATGCTGATGTTTTAGGCAGATGAGGTGAAATACTAAGAATTCCTCAAGTACATATGTACGGTAAGCAAAATGAGTTATGGCCGCCGACTTCCACCCGCCAGAGAGCCGCTTTCGCTATATTGCGGCACTTTTAATGGGATATTTTATGATAAGCCATTACTACGACCACAAAACTGTAAGAAACGATTGGAATGGGCCAAATAGCATAGAGATTGGTACATGGTTATGTGGGCGAAAGTTCTAAGGACGGACGAAGGCAAATTTCAAGTATTCGGTAGTAATCGGCGCACTTTTGTTGTAAGGAAAGCTGGCGAAAAGATGCTGTCTGAATGTATTGTGACAACTATTAAGCGTGGAGGTGATCCTGTGCTTGTTTGGGGTTCATTTTCTTTTAATGGCGTCGGAGATCTGCATCGAATTGAAGGACTTTTGAAAAAAGAGAATTATAAAGACATTTTGGAGCATCACGCTATTCCATCGGGAGTAAGATTAATTGATGAGGGTTTTTACTTGCAGCAGGGCAATGATCTCAAGCACACCTCCCGAATTTGTAAAAATTATTTGTAAGAAAAAAAAAGAATATGTCCTCATTGCGGATTGACCACTGCAATCGCCCGACATTAATCCCATCGAATTGTTGTGGGACGAGTTAGACAGAAATATACGAGACCACCGTCCAACATCACCGAAGTTACTCTGGGAACAATTAGTGAATACTTGGTATAATACACCAGTAAATATCCTCCAAAAACCAGTCTCAAGATTGCCAAAAATATGCACAAAAATTATACAGTGCAAAGGCGATTACTTTGAAGAACAAATAAAATAATAAATATTGTTCGTTTCTATGTTTTTATTGAAATAAAAACGTAGACTTCCACGCTCGGAGACTGTTGAAACTAAACGGTTTCCGGGTTCGAACCGTGTCATGTCGTTCAAACTAATAATGATAATAATAAACTCGACGTTTCGCCCACAATCGTATCACGATCACGGTAAATCAGCATGTGAACCATGCCAAAGGCGACAACCAACTGCGAAAAACAAATGTTTGTTTTATAAATAAAATATATGTTTTTGTTTGAATATATCTTTAATTTTACTAAACGTGTAGCACTTGCTTGTAATTTCCGCAGTGATTCCCCATTTTTCACCGGTAGTGTACGTGGCCTCCTTTTTTTTTCCTTACGTCTTAACCTCAGCGAGTAATGGGCATAGGTTTATAACATTTTAGTCAACGTTGCATTTAAAAAACATGGACGTGACTTATCATTGATAAGTCACGTCCAAGAGTTGTATCATTTCTCTTGGGAAGGATATTCTGACGGAACCTAAGCGGTTATGTATCGCTTCCAAACGAGAGTAGAAAGACCTAATTGAATGAATTATGAGTGACCAATTGAGTAGAGATGTAGGAGCGGTAATTAGATCTTTAATATACCGGGGCTTAAGTAGTTTAAGGCTCGACAAGGACTATTTAAACGCATGCAGGGGCTAAAAAGCTAAGATCCGTTGGTGTATTAGAAATATCTCCTATAAAATAGAATGCGAGAGCTTGTGCGAAGGCTTGGCTGCTCACGTAGCGCAACTCAATTTTTTTTTAATACAACTATGTATTCATTTATCTCTATCGTGTTAAATTATTCTTCTCTAAAAGTACTACGATAAGACCATCATATATTAAACCGTATTTAAAAATCCCATTACCATCCTTTACATAAATGAGAAACCATCTGACTCAGCCGGGATATTCCATTAGCGGGTATTTGTTCGACTATCTACGTAAAAGCGGAAGAGGCAGAAATTTGATATCCTTTTTACGATTTCATTTCCGCGGTCATTATAAACCGACCTCATTTGATACCGGCGGAAGGTACGCCCCGAAATCTCGTTTCAGGTCCCGTCTAATAAAAATTCAGCGGTTAGCTTCTAACGTCGGGCTAGAGCGCGCAAAAAATTGTCTACGTTAACGTTCCAGTACGTACACACACAGATTGCTACGCGAAACCCACCTTTCGTCTGGGGCGAAAAAAAAAAAAATAATTTGGCGACACAGAAATGTCTTCCAAGTTTGCGGTGCGTTAATTGTACCGAGTGGAAAAGTTAGGATCTGCTTGTACGTATGAAAATGAGACTGCCTTATATTTAATTAAACTTGTGGAAATTGCTTATATCTTGCGGGAATATGTAAATGGGAAATTTAAATTGTAATCGTATAAAATGTTCGTAGTACAGTATATTAAGCGCAAAGGAAGATAAATGAACGTATTGCCACGAAAAAATCCTCTAGCGAAAGATCATCAGCCGACGTGTCGGAAGCTAGATGCGGATAGACTCTGTGGCAGCATGCGATGTATCTTCTGCCTTATAAACTAATGAGTAGAAAGGATAAAGGTAGGTAGAATTATAGCGGCTAGACAGATTCGTGTCTATTCGTCTCACGAGAATGGATTCGTGTTTCCCCGAGAGTTAACAAAACGCGAATCTGTCTAGTCGCTGCTAAAAAGTAATAATTCTACCAGCTTTTGTCTTCTCTACTGATGAGGTAATATAGATACAAGGTACTTGCGTAAGTTAAATAAAGCTAAGTGAACGGCGTCTTGGAGTATCATTGTTAGAACTACCCCTAAAAGCCTCTCGCCAGGCAAATACGAATATTTCTATGTAAACTACACACTATATCGTTACGTAACGAGTGGTGGAGGCGCCGGGTAACAGTGGAGATCTTTATTTAAATTAAAACGACAAAAATTTTGTCATTTTTTTTATAACGACTAGTTACTGATCGAAGTAAGTCCCTTCAAATGCGCAGCTGCGTTAGAGATAAATCCTTTTTTAACTCGTCGGAAAGATCTGCGTCTTTAATAAACTGGAAAGCTTCTGTTTTGGAAAGCTAAATGTTACAATTTGCACAAGTGTTTCTATCTCCGTTGTTGCTAACGTCATAATAGGAAGCACAGGTACCCCTGAGTTTGGAAAAAAAAAACCGAGAATTATTGATATAGCAAGCATAAAAGTATCGGCAACCTCAAACTAAAAATATGGATCATTATACGAATGATCGACGAAACGACCGCCCCGGCTTGATTATTTAAACTTGGTGCGTGTGGTGCGAAGGTTGCCGATACTTTTGTGTTGCTTAACATTTTGTTCCATTTGTTTTGTTGTTGATTGTGTTCCGGGTTTGAACCGTGTCATGTCGTTGTTAAAATTAAAAACTCGACGTTTCGCCCACAATCGTATGAGGCTTCTTCAGGAGACACGTTTAATTTCAACAAGCTTTGGCCGTGGAAGCTTACATGTTCGTTCTAATGTAATGAGAAGATTGCTCCTATAATCGTCTTTTGCTGTATAAAACAACACAAAAAATGTTAAAAGATTACAGCGTATATTTTTCTTATTTGCTTGATCGTGGTAGAACACCAGTAAGCTTTCAAAGTTAGCGCATTGTTGCGACACAGACCACACACATTTGCACAAAGATCCACTTCACCACTTCCCAAATTAATGGTTATGGTGTCGTCTGCGTATTAGTAAAGAATATAAATCAAAACGGAACCTCTTTCTATCTTCACCCATTCAACCGTATTAAGGCTAATTTGGAAACTGTCCCCGACGTTGCATCAATTTCTGAGAAATCATTATCTGGTAAACAACACATAAGTGTCGGCAACCTCCGTTACACACAAGTTTAATTTATTATAATTGTATATAATGAATTAGATTTGTGTGGTGCAGAAGTTGCCGATACTTATGTGTTGTTTAACATACTACGCCACAGTCCTTCCTGCCATTGTTCATTATCCGCTTCCGATGTTCACGTTCAAATGTACCTAAATACTCATAATGCGGAATAAATTAACAAACTAGTATTTTTAATGTTGTTGAGAAGGCTACAGAAACCAGTAGACCTTCCCGTGCGCTTCAAGAAATTAACAAAGACTAGACACACTCGTGTTTTGTCGACTCCCGAAGAAACCGATAGGCAGCACGAACATATGAGTGGAGAGGACAAAAGCGAGTGCAATCATACCTGTTTTGCAGCGACTAGACGGACTCGCGTCTATTCGTCTCGTAAGAGAGGGTTCGTGTTACCTATTGCTTTTCCCGACAGAGTCGACAAAACACGAGTCCGTCTAATCGCTGCAAAACAGGTATGATTTCACTCGCTTTTGTTCTCTCTACTCATGAGACGAATAAACACGAGTCTGTCTAGTCTATGCTAAGTTAGTGAAGCATTACTCGTTTCTGCAGCCTTACCATTGGGTTAAAGAAGTTATCCGTTTGGGAAGAGATGGTTTTGGAGCAGTGCGTAGAGGTACCAACCATGTTACAATGGTTGACCAAGGGGATAACAAAGAACAGACCATTACTAATTCCAGTAATACCAACCAACACGGTTGGGGATTGGGACAAGAGCACCTTATTTTTATACAAACCTATTTCGATCAAAAGTCTTGCTTATATTTGCTTTATATTTTGTAACACCCAAGACGCTAACCAAATAGCAATTACACATTTTCTTATCTCGCCATAACTAATTATTATCGAAACTTATATAACCAAAGTCACGTTTCTAAAACATCAAGTTTTTGCAAGTCGTAATTATTGTAACGTCGTTCGTTAATGCAACCGGGTTTGTGCGAGCGATATTTCAACCTCTTTCCAAAAATAACGACCGTAATAACTTGCATTGATTTCTCAAGGCGACCGGTGAATTATGATAAAATTTTACAAGGATGTAGTAAAACATCGAGAACAAAACGGTGGCTATTATGTATTTCCAATTTTCATCTTAACGTCGTCTTTTCGGAACCAAGATGAAACTTTCTCGATAATTAGGTCAGCGGATATCGTAGTTTTAAGTGAACTTTAACAGTTACTTTATGTCGATGTGCACCGGATGAATTGCGGGAACTCGTCCTAGTTTCGCTCGACAAGCGTAAGCATTGCTTTCATGAAATTTTTCTTGCGAGAAATGAATCTACCTAAGTAATATCAATTTATGTAGGTGTGTATCTAGGTATTCATTAATATAACATATTCGGAGAATTCATAAATGTCCATTGAATGGGCGAGTCCGTTAAAGAGAGGTGTCCATTAAAGAAGGTTACACTGTTTTTTACATTCACTCGCTTCTACTCACAGATTATTTCATTAAAACACGTCTAAATTTCGTTACAGTACGTTCTTTTTAAGAATTGAAAGAATAACTTTTTCATGGTAAACGAGACATAAGTATTGCTAACCTTTTTTTTAACAAATTTTATTTATTATATAGTCATATTGTCATATATAATAATTAGTCCAGGACGGCCGTTTCGAGGATCCGAATGGTCCTTATCATCACCTGGTGACCGAATTATTATACACTGCGTTTCAAAAAAAATGAACCACCGCTAAAGAGGAGACGCAAAACTTGGAAATTACGTAGAAATAGTGCATAGAGACAAACAAATGATCAAATTTTCAAAAACAAATGACAATATTATATTTATTGACAATATCGTTAATAATGTGTTGCATCTCCGCGTACTCTTATGCATCCAGTAATCCTTTGTGGCATGCTGGAAATCAGATGGTCGATTGCCTCTTGGGGCAGCTCATTCCAGGCTACCCGTAGCTCTTGATGTAATTCCTTTAAAGTGTTGGGAGGATGGGGTAATCGACACAATTTTCTGTCCATCATATCCCGGACATGTTCATTAGGGTTTAAGTACGGGAATCTTGCCGGCCTAGGCAATTGCAGAACATGGTGTTGTTCTAAAGAACTCTAACGTTACGTGAGCAATATGAGGCCGCGCATTATCGTGTTGGAAGAAGGGCTCTGGAAGGTCTTGGAGGAGTGGCACTAACACGGGCTCAGAATGGTGTCAATGTAACGGCGCGCGTTTAGAGTGCCGTGAATGAATGTTAAAGAAGACCTGCCACCGTAGCGTATTGTTCCCCAACACCATTACACTGGGAGTTTGAGCCGTGTGGCGACGTCGAACAAACTGTAAATTTTGCCTCCGACATCTAGATCGTCTGGTCCGTAAACGTCTGTCAAAATTCCATCCGTAAAACCATGTTAGATGCTCAGTCGATTGTTTTAGTCGATGTTAGTGTTTCTGTAATTTGAAAGGTAATACGCCTACGCAAATAGGACGCTAGTTACGGGAACTTCAGGAGCACACGGTAGAATTTAAACGTGGTCATACTAGCCTCAGTGACGAACAACGTCCAGGACGGACAGAATAATCCCCGGCCTCATCTCTTTTGATTTTTGTTTATGGGTCATATAAAAGATCAAGTTTACATATCCCCCGTTGAAAAATAAAGAAGACTTCATAAACAGAGTACATAAACGCTTTAGAAATTTAAATCACGATGATATTCGAAGGGATACAAAAAGCGAAGCGCTGAAGAGAATTTTACCGAGTCTCGAACATTTATAATTTATATTTTACTTTTATTACGTACTTTTCATTAAGTTTTCTGTTTTATGGTGTTTATGTCACGTATGTACGCATGAAATGTAAAATTTATTTGAAATCTCTTTTTTTTTTTGGTAAAGGGGTGATGCTAAAGAGGGTCCATATACGACGTCATAGAATCTAAGGAAGCGAAAGTACTAAGGCCTCACATAGTGTCTGTCAGCATATAGCAACTTAAGGGTAATGTAAGACTTTTTCATTATGCTCGACGCGTATTCTTGAACCCGAAGATTAATGTCTTCTTCTCTCTAATGGCAACTACGCTGGACATCTCTTTTTGTTAAATTCTCTCTAAATCGGCCTACACAGATTCCATTGCCTTCTGCAAATTATTCATATCACGCACTAGATATATTAATGTATCATCGGTATAACTGTGGTACTTACACAACTTTAAATGATGGCCAAGACGACAGGTTTATATAACATTACAATATGTAATAACGGCCCCAACACTGACCCCTGCGACACACCACAATCAACAAAATAGTTCATCCCAACAGCGCCATCCACAGAAACCACCTGCCTCCATCGAACCAAATAGCTCCCGTTGTCCCAGGAAAACTAACATAATGCAGCGTACAAACCAAATCAATCGTGACTAATGGTATGAAATGCCTTTGTGAAATCTAAAGACGTCGCCGTAACCATCTTACCGTCATCTAGTGCCGATATAATGTCATCGGTAGAGAGAGTACAAAGGCGAGGAAGAACCACCATTCTTTTACGGTGACCAGACGGACTCGTGTTTTGTCGACTCTCGCGAAAATCAATAGGCGCACGAACCCTTTCTTATGAGACGAACAGACACGAGTCTGTCTAATCGCCGCCAAAGAGCAACAATTCCACCCGCCTTTGTCCTCTCTAGTCATCGGATGTATAAGCAGTATTTACTCTCAAATTTAAAGTAATTCGTAACATTTTAATTGATAGAAATAATTGCTTATAACCTTTAAACGGCGTGGGGCCATCTACGGCGATTCCACTGTTACTCACGACAATGCTTGCACATTATGAAAACAACCTATTTTCTTGAGTTGAATATTCACAAATTGGGTCTTAAATTCTAAACGTCCTGTATATGATAAGATTTGCATTATTATTGAGAGGTTTTCCGATATAGATCTCGTTCAATTGTACGACCATAAGTAACGCGAGCCTAAAAATAGTTTATTGCAATAAAGGCGTTGCTAACTCTACGAATTTTCAAAACTAGGCTAAGATGCTAACTGCGAAAGCTTTTAATGAACGGGCTACATACATACTTGTATAAATAAAATAACATCTACGTGCATTAAATATACGCAAGCAAATCGTTTGAGAGCTAAATACAAATTTACATAAGCACGATATTATATCCTCCGCCTTTATATAAACCCATTATAATATATGAGATTTACTCATTTACCTTTCCAGCGTTAGCTAAATATTAAATCCTTATTTACAGTAGTGTAAACGATTGGCGAAGCTCCTCAAGTAAACAATTCAAAAATCAAGAGCTAAAGTTACGAGGTACCGCCCGGTAGGTAGTGCAGCAGTGCAAAAGACATACGAGCCGCTTAACTGCTTTGAACCATTTAATCGCAGCCCGTTATTCATATAAACTAAAAGCGGCTTATCAAAGGGCATGGCTTCGTGTAGCTACTCTTAAATACGTAATTTGCTTTCCGGTTTGGTAAATACGGGGCTTATTCAATACACAACTTCGGACCGCGATGCCTCCAAGCAGAGCGGCATATTAGGGCTTCTTACACATTCTGGTCTATTTTTTTTATGCTGGCAAATTCATTAGTTTCAATTATTGTATTTTGCTAAATCATAATTTTATTGTTTTTTTTTTATTATTGGATGAAGCCAATAATGTCTGTGTGTGTCTAAAAATAATAGAAAAAGAATACAATAAACTTCAACAACCCTTCAGCCAGTTATGAATTTCTCTAACGCTTTCGATACTGAAAAACTTAAGGTTCTTAATAAAAGGTTTAACTTTAACACCTACCTCATCTGAAACTATTGTTCGAACAATGTATGTGGACCTTAGTCCGTTACAACCGATCTAAAATATGTTTTAAAGTCTGAAAATATCAACAAACGAAAGCACATCTCTCAAGATAAATTCGATAATAAAGCCATTAAGTAGATTAAAGACAAAATAAATGTTAAGAATTTAGTAATTACTAAATCAGACAAAAACTACGGGATTGTTATCTTGAACAGGGTTGGTTACAATAAAAAAACGTTGGATTTCTTTGAAGACAACAATATCCCAAACCTATCGTACCGATCAACTTTATCTATTAACAAGGTCAAAAATTCTTACAAATAGTACCTTTCTTATCGATAACAATTTCAAGAAAGATCTATCACTGAATTTCATCTTAATTCCGCGTTTATATGGCTTCTTGATGAAATGGAGGCAATTTTAAGACGTGAAACTGCGAATTGCAAAGATCACTAGACCGACGCTATTTCTATCAAAAATGATACTCTTCTAAAAAAAAACGTCAACATAAACAAAAAAATATTTCAAATTCCAAAAATTTTCGTTGAAATTTTCAAATTTTTCTTCTAATTCTGTAATATGATCAAGACGTTGTACGATTAAATGAAAACTTGAAGACCTCGAGAAGCCGAATCGATCTAAAAAGTCGGTAACCCTTTACCTGAAACGGTTGCGACGCTAGCGCTCGTAGATATTTTGAGAAATTTCTCCGCTACGTTTAGAACTTTTCCCAACATAACTCAAAAAATAAGAGAGATTGCATGATGGTAGCCAAATAAATCGTTTCTACGTGTTCTTCTTCGTAAATTAACGGGCTACTGAAACTTCCGTTGATTCCGTTGAGTTTTCAGGGGACAATAATTCTCGAATTTGGGCGAAATTTTCCGAGATTGTATTTGCTGACGGAAGCTACATGAGGGTATCCTATGCTGTTCACCGGACATTCTTCGCTTTAAAACATGCTTAACTTGCTTAGAAAATAATTGGAAATTGAGGCGATTTTTAAAACGCGAAACTGCGTATAGCGATATGCCGAAAACCGTTGAAAAGATCGAACATGACGTAACTTTATGACGTGTGCGGCAATTATATAAACTTAATTTCAGGTTATATAAGTTATACAGAAACATTACATCTGCGTGAAATTCATATTTTTGGAAAATCGCCATCCTATCAACGTCTAACTCATGAGTCATGAGTAGAGAGGACAAAGACGGATGAAATTATTACTTTTTGCAGAGATTAGACAGACTCGTGTTTCGTCGACTCTCGGGGACATCAGCAGCTAACACGAATCTTTCCTTATGAGGCGAATAGACACGAATCTATCTAATAATTCCACCTGCCTTTGTCGTGTCTACTCAGATCCCGTGAGTATGGACGTCTTTATATATCCGATTCTGTACATCCATTCCAATTACGTTATACAGTGTGTGTACTTTTGTACTAAGTTGGAACTATATGGAAAACCTTTTTATTATCGGTTTGGTGAAAAAAATTTATTCTTGATAAAAAGTTGTGCATGGTCCAAAACTTAAAATGCAACCATCAGATATCAATTTTTTTAAACCGTATACGAGGTCCGTCAAAAAATATCAATTTTACTCAAGAGTAAAGTACAAATTATTTTTCACAATACAGGAGAATGTTATAGAGTAAAGTTATTTTGAATTATAAGTTGTATTCAAATATGCAATTACAGCCATTTATCATAAAAATTAAGGTTTGGTGATTATGTACTGATCATTCCGTATTAATTATCCTGGCTTGATACAATTTAGCGTAATCTAGGATGCACCGACATGAATTAGTTGACAGTGCATGTTAGAGTTGGTATTTATAAAATTACAGTAAAGATGGCAAATTTACTAAATCGTAAAGAAAAAAATAGAAATTGTGTTAATTGTCGGAGAAAATTACGAAACACATAGAGAGGCGGCAAATATTTTTAATAATAGACATCCGCATAGAAACATTGGGCATTCAACAGTTGCAAAAATAATAAATTCAAAAGCAGTGGAAGTATTGAAAATAATTTTAAAAATAAACGTAGAAAACGGGTTGCCAATGAGACACTGAATTTGAAGCGATGCTTTCTGTCGTAGAAGAACCAAAAATGCCTTTACACAAAAGGGCTTCTCTAATCGCAAATACTTCGGTAAATAAAGATACAGCGGCAAATATTTTAAAACGTCATAGATATCATGCATACAAACCGCAATTTGTACGCACATTACTACCAAGACATTACGATATTCGATTTGAATTCTGCGCTTTGGTTCGAGGAAAGTTTGAAGAAGACCCGTATTTCACAAAAAGTATAATGCCTTTCGATGAGGCAACGCTTTCATCCAGTGGAACCGTCTCATGTCAAAATTGTGGCTGGTGGTCCGACAATTGCAATTATTAGAAAATCAAGTAAGTGATTTTTTGCACGAACTTCCGTTACAAGAACGTATGAAAATTTAGTTCCAACGAGACCTGTGCCTCGTGCGCCGGTGACGGTGCCTACATCCATAGATGGAGGCACCTGCCTCCACACATAACGTAAACGTTAGGGTACTCTTTGAAAATATGTTTAATGGAAAGGTTATTCTTAGGTATTGATATATTTTGGCCTCCCAGGCCTCCCGATTTAACCTCCTTGGATTTTTTTAAGGGGTTACTTAAAACGGCAGGTTTATTAGCGACGACCATTTGATGATGTAGACCGTTTGGAAAGATTTATTTCTGAAAAATGCCAAAAAATTACTTCAAATATGGTACGGACAGTAACAGCTTATTCATAGGTATTGATATATTTTGGTCTCCCAGGTCTCCTGATTTAACTCCTCTGGACCTTTTTTAATGGGGTTACTTAAAACGGCAGGTTTATTAGCGAAGACCATTTGATGATGTAGACCGTTTGGAAAGATTTATTTCTGAAAAATGCCAAAAAATTACTTCAAATATGATACGGACGGTAACAGGTTATTCATAGGTATTGATATATTTTGGTCTCCCAGGTCTCCTGATTTAACTCCCCTGGACCTTTTTTAATGGGGTTACTTAAAACGGCAGGTTTATTAGCGAAGACCATTTGATGATGTAGACCGTTTGGAAAGATTTATTTCTGAAATATGCCGAAAAATTACTTCAAATATGATACGGACAGTAACAGGTTATTCATAGGTATTGATATATTTTGGTCTCCCAGGTCTCCTGATTTAACTCCCCTGGACCTTTTTTAATGGGGTTACTTAAAACGGCAGGTTTATTAGCGAAGACCATTTGATGATGTAGACCGTTTGGAAAGATTTATTTCTGAAAAATGCCAAAAAATTACTTCAAATATGATACGGACAGTAACAGGTTATTCATAGGTATTGATATATTTTGGTCTCCCAGGTCTCCTGATTTAACTCCCCTGGACCTTTTTTAATGGGGTTACTTAAAACAGCAGGTTTATTAGCGAAGACCATTTGATGATGTCGACCATTTGGAAAGATTTATTTCTGAAAAATGCCAAAAAATTACTTCAAATATGATACGGACAGTAACAGGTTATTCATAGGTATTGATATATTTTGGTCTCCCAGGTCTCCTGATTTAACTCCCCCGGACCTTTTTTAATGGGGTTACTTAAAATAGCAGGTTTATTACCGAAGACCATTTGATGATGTAGACCGTTTGGAAAGATTTATTTCTGAAAAATGCCAAAAAATTACTTCAAATATGATACAGATAGTAACAGGTTATTCATAGGTATTGATATATTTTGGTCTCCCAGGTCTCCTGATTTAACTCCCCTGGACCTTTTTTAATGGGGTTACTTAAAACAGCAGGTTTATCAGCGACGACCATTTGATGATGTAGACCGTTTGGAAAGGATTATTTCTAAAGAATGCCAAAAAATTACTCCAGATATGATACGGACAGTAACAAAATCGTTTGAGAAAATAACAAATAAATGTTTACAAAGAGGTGTATATGTCGAAGCTTTAGTAAGATTAAAGTAAAAGTTAATTATTTTTGTTGCCGTATAAATAGATGTTTGTTTACTAAATATTCTTTGTATGTATTTTCCTATATCTAACATAAATAATTATTATGCATTCGTTACGTATTTAAATTGCAAGATCGTTCAAAAACATTAACAAATGGGAAGGTTATCATATTTTTAACAGATAAGAGAGACTAATTTAATATTGAAATTTATAACTACAAATAATTTATAATGTAACACGTAAATAATCACTAAACCTTATTTTTTGTGCTAAACGGCTGTAATTGCATATTTGAATATAACTTATAATTCAAAATAGCTTTACTTTATAACATTCTTCTGTATTATAAAAAATAAAGTTACTTTGCTGTTGAGGAAAATTCATATTTTTTGAAAAACCCCGTATACGGCTTAAAAAAATTGATATCTGATGGTTGCACTTTAAGTTTTGAACCATGCACAACCTTTTATCAAGAATAAATTTTATCACAAAATCAATAATAAAGCAGTTTTCCATAAGAGTACATGTTTTGAAATAATAATCGTTAGCAAGAATTCTCCTTTTAAGATTTTGTACCAACCTTGAAAATTTTCCGGCAACATTGTATCCTGCACAACGGAGATTTAGAAATAACAACAAAATGTTTCTCAAAATTCACCAAGAGGTGTTATCGGTACTGAATTACTCCAAGATCACTTTATGCTATTTTCCTTTTATTTTATTTTCCGCTTTAAAACAATGCCGAACAAGAATTTAATTAGATTCCGCTTCAACTTACGACCATAACAAGAGAAAGAGAGACAACAACACCATCCCGTCAAATCTCTATACTTTTCTACTGCCTTCCTTTTGCCGCGTTAACAAAAACAAAAAATATTCGATTGCCTTTAAACCAATTAAAATCCGGCAGAGAACATTTCTAACAACTGAAATGTAAATTGCACTTTAAGCTGGAAACGGTGTTAATCATAGTTGCAGGGAGTAATTGTAATTTAGCATGTCATTTAAATAAACAAACGTAAATTGTCAGATTATTGTTAATACGCAGTTCCCTTTCATTAATTAAAGCTGAAGTGTATATTCTCTGGTTGTTTTCGTATCCTTTTATTTAGATAAAAATTAAAAGGCTACATTTCATGAACTGACCAGATTGTTTTTGGTGAATTCAACAATATTAAATAGATAGATAGATAATTAGTTTATTTCATTATTTGACACAAATGTATATATATAACAAGTCAACGTAATAAAATAAGGATTCCAAGAGAAATCTTTTAAGGTTGCCTTTAAAATGAAAGAGTATCCCGCTTTCCTTAATAATCAAAAGAACCAGTTATATCGATACTGTTTACGCCCGATCGAATTATAGTCAGCAGTATCATGTCTGTATTTTTGATATGCTGCTCCTGATGTTGAAAAATGTGACAACGCACTTCAAACATGTAAACGCACGGAAGTGGCAGAATGTTAAATTGCTTAAACAGTGGTTTACAGGAATCCGCGTAGTGAGGAATCAGCATACGACGAATTCCCATCTTCTACGCTAGAAACGCTTCCTTCACAGCTGCCGAAGAATCCCATAGCGGAAGTTCATATTGAAGTCGCGACTGAATTTCAGCAAAATACAGCGATCTGAGGCAAGGTGGTGCAATCTGTGATCGTATACAACGAAGAACATAGCATTTGCTCGATATATAGTGAACTATCTTTTGACAATGGTTCGTCCAGCATAGATTGGCTTCGAATGTAATACATAGAAACTTAGATAAATAAGACTGCTGCAAGTCGGGTACCGACCATTACCAAGTTTCCAAAATTCACTTGTCTCTGTCTTATGTGAAATATCATGTACTTTGTTTTTCCTAAACTAAGCGACAGCTTGGGAATCACCATATTCAAACTTCTAATAGCTGATTAGATAATGATAGCGAGGACTGTGGCGTAGTATAACAAACAACACATATGTGTCGGTAACCTCTGCATCACACAAGTTCGGTGCGATCTGAATTCGGTTAGCGGTTGCTGATGAGGGCCATTCGTGTCTGTGAAACGGCCGTCCCGGACTAATTATTATATATTACCGGTACTGATGTGTTGTTTACCAAGGTGGTTAGATATATTAGAAGCATTGGGATAAGTTTTAATTTCAAGCTTAAAGTTGTCGAGTAAATAATTGTAAAAAAAGATCTTTTTGTGTTACATTGTTCTAAGTTCATAGTATTGACGATGATGATTACCTATAATTTTTTAACGATTCTAGACGAGCCTAAGTCAAGTCGAAAACTAAGCAAATACTATGTTGGGGTCGGGGGAGCATCGTAAGTTTTCCACTAAATGTACTTAAAAGCAAAATCACGCAACTGGTCACCTCTGATTTTGATGAAATATTGCAGGCACGTAGAGCAGTGAAAAATAATCGATCCGTATTTATTTTTAGCTGCTGATATTAACTCGCAGGTGGTTACAGAACCCCATAAAACACATTTTTAACGATACTTTTTGAATTGAAAGGGATATCAAAGTGAACTAAAAAGGAAAAGGTTCTTCTTCTTCGTATTAAAAGGAGATCAGTGGTGCATGTTGGGGATTGTAGAGGGTTAAAATAAAAACAAATTTTAATCCCCTGACCTCGTAAATGGGACATTGACATATTTCTATTCTAAAGAAACTACGTTCAAAAAAATAATTTACGGGTTTTTGGATACAAGGGTTGCGGCCGCCCCAAAATATCGCTTCGTTTTTCTTTTCTACGTCTAGGACGAAATAGGCGACGCGACAACAAAATTTTGGTTAAAAGAGGTCTAGGGATTAGATGAGTTTACCCTTTCGATTTTTTAGTTTCTTTGGATGTATTCTCGAAATCGGCACTGACGATTTTCTTTGAAGCTTACATTTTGTACAAGCAACATTTGGCACAAGCTTCTATTAGCATATGTCGCTTTTTTTCAAACTATATGTATATGCTTTTCAACGCAATACAAAAGCTTCATTTACATGTTTCTGAGTAAAATCGCACTCGGAGAATCGATTTCCGCCACCCTCATTTACCCATCTTGTCTATTTTTCGAATTACACCACGAAAAAATTAAAGATAAGGGAAGTTTCCCAACATTCTAGAAATTATTCCTCGTAAGCATATCCAACCAGATCCAGCATATCGAAATGAATAAATGAAATAAAAAGGTAGGCTTCCACGGCCGGAGTCTGTTGAAAACGGTTCGAACAGTGTCATGTCGTTAAAAATAATAATAATAATAAACTCGACGTTTCGCACACAATCGTATGGAAAGAAGAAGCCGGCTTCTTCTTCAGGAAAGAAGAAGCCGCATCCCCAAGCCCCTTCCTGAAGAAGCCCCATACGATTGTGGGCGAAACGTCGAGTTTATTATTATTATTATTATTATTATTTTTAACGATATGACACGGTTCGAACCTGGAAAACGTTTAGTTTGATTAAATGAAATCATTAATTGGAGAGATAAAGAAAATTATGAAAAAATTTCTTATGTGAAATGTAAAATATCAAGGAGAGATGTGGGGGTGGCGCTTATGACTATAGAGGACAAAAACGAGCGAAATCATACCTGTTCTGCAGTGATTAGACAGACTCGTGTTTTTGACCCTTTTTGACGATACCAATAGACACGAGTCTATTCGTAACGTCAATACAATACGTATGGTGTCACCGAACGAATATACACTCCGCCAAAAAAGTATCGCATAAACTAAAGGGCATTTATAAACCAAGATATTTTTATACGCTCACAAAAAGTTTGCCTCGTGTATGTGAACTATAAAAACACTAACAAAATCATGGAACATAGCTTTTTTACTTTTTTTTTTCTAAAAGAACACATTTAGAAAAATGCATATGTGTAAGGTTTGTTCAGTTGTTTATCGAAAGTGTTCCTGTACGGGCAAATTTTAAAGTGCGAAGTCAGAGTTCTGTACCAACGCTTTTAAAACTAAAATGAGCAATTTAACTTCAGAACAAGTGGCTGCTATAGTTGCTTTAATCGAAGATGGACGATCTCAAGCATACGTTGCTAATTTGATGAACATCAATCAGTCAAGTGTTTCTAGAGCCGTAGCCAGATATAGGGAAACAGGCAATTACAGTAGAAGACCTGTACCAGGTCGTCCAAGATGTTCTACTCGCCAAGATGACCGCTATTTACTACTACAAGCATTACGTCGAAGACATGTAACTGCGAGACAATTGCAGAACGACTTGGCTAGAGTCAGAAATACTCGTGTGAGTACTCAAACTATTCGGAATAGATTACGACAGAGTGGATTAAGAGCTAGACTAGCTGTAACAGCCCCTCGTCTTACTAGGAACCACCGAGTGGCTCGCTTAAGGTTTGCCAGCGAACATGTAAATTGGAACATTAATGACTGGGCCAATATACTCTTCACAGATGAGTCAAGATTTGGTCTTTACACCTCAGATAGGCGTATCTCAGTGTACAGACGAGACGGTGAGCGCTATTCGCAGGGTAATATCAGACCTAGACCTAATCATGGTTTGGGGAGGCATCTGTTTAACAGGTCGTACAGAGTTAGTACCAGTAGACAGAGGTACACTGACTGCCCACAGGTATATAACGGACATTTTAGAAGAACATGTAGTACCCTATGCGCCAATTATAGGAAACGAATTCATGTTAATGCACGATAATGCACGACCGCATGTTGCGATAATCGTCCAGGAATACCTTAACGATGTTGGTATTCCAGTTTTAGATTGGCCTGCGGTAAGTCCGGACATGAACCCAAAATGTTGCCCCGGCGGACCTGCATGGACTAGAAAATGCTCTCTGTGACGAGTGGGAGAATTTGGATCAGGCTTATATACGG
Source organism: Oryctes rhinoceros (assembly GCA_020654165.1). Lineage (NCBI taxonomy): Eukaryota > Metazoa > Arthropoda > Insecta > Coleoptera > Scarabaeidae > Oryctes > Oryctes rhinoceros. The sequence goes on from JAIOKQ010000718.1 coordinate 67,688, forward strand.
AGGTTAATCGAATCTCTGCCGAACCGTATGCGAGCGGTCATAAGAGCCGGAGTGTCTTAAGTCATAAGAGTGGCAATATTCAGTATTAAAAGCTACTGTTATGACATTTTTCTTTCCAAAATTATAATTTCTTGTTTTAATAAAAATCTCAAGTATGAGTTCTTGTTTTTATTTGGCCTGTATTTTATTTAAACAATCATAGAAATTATATCTTAGAGCGCATTAAAGTATATTTACAACTTTATGCTACAACCAAAGATTATGCGATACTTTTATGATTCAAAACTAAATTATGCGATACTTTTTTGGCGGAGTATGTTTTAAAAATTCTGTAAGATTCTTCCTGGACGCTCTCTTTAAATCTAGCCTTTCGTTTGGATATAATTTCTGAGCTAAGATATAATTAAGTAAAACAGCGAAGGGCGTTCTTAAGCTTAGAACGCTTTACACCCGCTAATGCGAGATTGAGCAGTTAAGAAAGTTATCGTTATTTTTGCACTACATCGTAAAGTTTCAATTAAAATCGGTGAGGGCAGCTTACCTACGTTCCCTTGTAAGTTCACAGTTGCAGAAATCATATCAAACATTGTCGATTACAACTTTCGTCATCAACTATCAGTAATAAAACAGCGAACGATGATTAACGATGAAAGGTACGGTACGTGCGTGTGTTACTATACGCCCATCTAACTAGATCATTAACGTCAGGGAATCCAATTCCAGATCCCCGAAGGGATGTTGCGTGTATCAATTTCGGTACGAGGTATCGATATTCCGCCTCGATCGCGATTCGCGACAGGTCAATTCCTTCCATGCCCTTCCCCCATCATTAATAACGTTCGATCATTAATAATCGAAATTATTGTAATTAATTATATTATTTCGATGGATATTACACCATAAAAGATACAGATTATTCAAATTGAATTTAAGTATTGATAAGGAAAACAAGGATATGAGAAATCTGTTGTACACTGTACAAAGTACAGTGAAGAGCACATTCGCGGTTCCAGCTTTTTCGTCCGCTTGTAAGGATATAACGAACATAATGCACAATAGACAAAGTAATTATTAAACTTCTAATGAAAATATTGAAAACTATGTCTGCATAAAGTTGTTGCGCCCAAAGTTCTTTTTCTTTTGAACCACTCTGTAGTTATATTTGCCTTGCGAATTTTTCCTTCCCATGCCTTTGTTTTATTTGTTTTATAGCTAGGCAGCGTACCACGCACCGTGCGAATTATTGCTATTAAAAGTCTATTTGACCGAATTTTGCAGCATTTTTAACCTTCTTTTCTGCTTCGATAATTCTCGGAAAGATTTTATTTAGGTGTCTGTGTCCATTTTATTCCTTCTGCTATTTATTACTTCTCCAAAAAGAACATAATTTTCGCAGTCCATTTTCCCTTCTGCGCAATAGAGGTCGTATCGTATTGCTTTTTAAGTAATTTTTCGGTAGTTTTTCCGATTTTTCCATTTGCATGAACTTTTTCGAAGACTCTGTCAACTGTCACATCGGAAGAACTCTAATCTAGGATTAGGTATGTACTTGAGTTTCTCATTTTTTTCAGTGGTAGACGTAATTAAACCTACGAACCGTTCTAGAGATGTTGAGGACGAAAATTTAACCGAGTCCTTATCTGGTGAACTTAAGGAAAGCTTCTATCCGCCTAAATCCCGAAGATATAATCCTCTGTGGAACATAAACCACCCGGACCAGTTTCGCATAGATAAGTGGATATTCGCATAGATAACCTTTTTGGTTACGGATTGTAGGCGGGGAGGGGGGTTGACTAATTAACTAATTAAAAGAAAAAAACCTTATAATTTAACTTCGAAGCTTTTTTTTTAATTTCTTTAATATGTATTATTATTATTAGTGAAAGGTTCACAACTTGGTAACTTCACAACTTTCTGGCGACACGCTCACAGCCGGGGGCAACAATAGTCGTTTGTGCTTTAAGTGGGTGGCTCTCTTCCTATTGAAATTTTTGCAACCTACGACCGTCGTCGACTAGGGTAGCGACCACAAATGATTTTTTTATTTTAAACCTCACCAGACGTAAAAATAAAAATTATTATTTTTTTTTGTAGTCAGTAACCACGAAACTTCCTTCTGTCTTTCCGCCCCCTTTCTTTTTTCGACAGGAAGGCGCAGCAAAGTAAAAGTTTTACTTTTAAAAGAAGTTAAATATTTTTGTCCGGTTTAAATTCTGATTTTATTTTATTTTATTTTTTTTTTGCAAAATTTGGCTTTTCTATGTCCAAGATTGTCTTTTTTTTGAATTTAAGAATTTTGAATACCTGGTTTGGAGTAGCAGTTTTGAATAATCTCTGTGGTAACTATGTTCCCGGTTTTTCTAAAATCATAATGATTAAGCAAAAAAAAACGATTTTTTTAGGCTAACAAACAGATGTCGTGTTTAGGGACGGAGATTAATAAAAAAAAATGAAAAATATTTTTTAAATTCGGCTCTCTTGGATGTGATCCAGCATTGTCAAAAAAAGCCAAATTTGTCGCTTTTGAAATCCTATCAGCCTGTTACATCCGGTCATTGTGGCTCTTGTATCCGCGCCTTTTTGTTTAAGATGTAGCCATGTAGCCGGCAAACTAACTGGTGGCATTTTTCAACCACCATGGTCGAGCAGCTTTCCCGATTGCGAAAATCTTTTCTTTTTGTCAAGCTATATTGACACGAAGCAATGTACAGCAAAGCTTTGTTTTTGCACATTTTCGCCTTTCATTGTGACAACTTTATTGGGTAAAACCCGAAAGCACAAATCCCTTTCATCTACGTTGTAAATGTTTTCTGGTCTATATCCCTTTAACCACCATCCAAACTTAGAATACAAGTTTGAGAGATGGTAAAAAGGAAAGAAAATTATTAAAATGTATTGGTTTTCAAGATGGTAGTTACAAACACTTGGACAAAGTGCGAATGCGACATAAACAACAACATAACCCAAAAGAAAGATCAACAGTAGCTAAGAAAAGAAGATCATTAAACCAAAGAGGGTGTTTGAATAAGTGGATCGATAAAAAAAAAAGGTGGGGAAGAGATTTTTGGCCACAATTTATTTTCATGTGGTAGCAGCCCAACGGGATATATAAGCTTTTTTCAAGCTTGTCATAACCTCAGGAGCCTTTTAGTGTGTAAGTTGTGTGTGTAAAGTGTGTTCCTCATAGATACCAAAATTTGAATCTCCGCAGAGAAGCAGGAAGTTTGAAGGTATGGATTCTGCATCTCTATAATGGTTGATGATTAGGTAAGATGTAACGGAAAAAGCACGTAGAGGTTTATCGGCTGTGTGCATGAGAAACAGCTAATTATATTTTCCTTACACGGGTTTATCGAAGTAATTGCCACCAACGTTTCTTCAGAACCGAACAGATTTCTTATATGTAAACTTTTAATAACGTCCAAAAAGAACAATTACGTAAGATTTCAACACACAAAGCTTGAAAAGAAGCGACGGTGTTTTCTTTCTATACCTCATTAAGACCATTATGCCTCAGACGTTGTACGTACTTACCTCGAGAGCATTTAACATCTCAACCCTTGCGTAATTAAAAATTTCCCCTTCAGTTCATGGTATTAATCAATGTATTTTTAACTTTTCTCATCTTTTTTTTTCTGAGGTTAAGATATTCAAAATATTATCTTAGATTATTATTACATTCTTTTTTCTATCAAATAAAAACAAAACGGACTCCAAGATGAATTTTAGTAGATTTTCGGCTAAAAGGGAGAATGGAAAATCTTTAATTAGAAGGGTTGTTATATTAAATCCTCTCGAGGTAAATACGTAAAACCTCGAAGGGTTTTAATACCTTTGAAATGAATAGAGACGTTATGCTAATATTCCGATGTTAGCCTTAATGAGATATAGAAGGAAAATAGTGCACGTTCTTTTCAAGTTTTATGTAAGGAACCTGATACGACGGATATTTGTGTCTTTGGGTTTATCGCCCCTTTCAAATTTAAAAATTCGTAGTTTTTAACTGATTTTTTGCTCTACCACAATCAATTCCCTATATATGTTGAAAGGGAAAGTAACCAGCGCAAATTGACTCTTGTTGACGGGAACGTTGTCGTACAGGAACCGAACATCTTTCGTCAGTTTTCCTCTTCTTTTCCTTTAATGGCTTCTTTTAACCGATCCAGGATTGAAGCGTGTTAATCTCCAGTTATTGGAACGCCTTAATCTTTAAAATTCAACAACAGGATTCCTTCCAGGAGTCCCGAAAAACGCCATAAGCTCTTCAGCTAACTGCGACACCTTAAACTTCTTCGGTAGTGGATGTCCTTCTTTTATGCTATTGCGTGGAGTCTTGCTTAGACTCAGGTTCTGCATGTTGTTTCCTCTTTAGCCGAGTGTTGGGTCGTATCCGCAAGGTATGATTATGTGATTGGCGCAACCAGTGGACAGCGTTACGTTGCAGCTTCGTTGAACTGTAGAAATGGTTGCTACAACACTATTTTTATTCGGTTGTTTTGTCTAAGGTATATTTACACTTAAACACTATATATAAGGTGGCGCAAAAGTAATGTCATAATTTGAATAGGCTGCTATTTTGTTATAAATGAAAAAAAGAGCTCCGTTTTTATAAAAAGTTTATGTAAAAGTGTAAAATTAATGCCCCCCCCCCCCAGTAGATGTATAATTGAGCTCGTTTTACGGTATTTTGAATTGTTGCTCACAAAATATCCGGCTCCAGATTAGAGATTTTTCAATGTTCGCGAGATTTTAAGAAGCTCCAAAGCATTACAAGGCCGGCCACTTCTTGCCACATCTCTGGTGGACCCAGTTTGTACGAGGTACTCGGGCAAACGTTTAATGGTTCGAACAGATGCAACACGACGACCGGGTAAACGACAGCGAAATTCACGCTGCGTTAAAACAACAAACTTAAAATTTGTCAAATAAGAAGTAACAATAATTCCATGTTCTTCAGGCGCGTATCGCTCCATGGCTTGCTGACAACTAATTTTCTGTATTTATACATCATAAATGTCAAAGCACAGTGACATTTAGCGCCAACTGCAAAAATGGCGGCCAATTCAAATTATGACTTTTACATCACCTGTTATTGCATCAATCGTACAAACAGCCTCTATATAATTGCCTAGTTGTTAATAAAGTGAAAGATATATGTATGTACGTACATGAAGATAATATCTATAAAAGTATAAAAAATTCGGCCGCGTATGTTGTTCGTCGCTATTTAAACAAGATGGATTATCGATTCCGCCTTTAACGACCGCGACAACCATCATCGTTTAGAATTGCGGATAATAAATAAAAGTGGAAGGCGGGATACACATTTCATCGATGGCTTCAGCTCCGCGGCAGTCCCTATGGACGGCAATAAATATTTCCATCACGTAATACACGTCGACCACATCGATGTTCATCCAACTTTTTTTTATTGTCGCTCGCCCTTTAATCTCGACGGAGCATAGGTGATTTCAAGAAAATTAAACGGAAAAATGGATTTAATAGCTCAGAGAACGTGGAGATGACAGATTTAAACGAAGATATAGCGATTTAATAGATATATTCGGAATTTATTGCCAAGGAAGGTTTTATACAGTCGTATACGTTTACATACCTTCGTTTTAACATAAACGTACACTTTAAACACTAAAGTAGAACGTTCTCGTCTTCCTTCTTCTCATTTTTCTCCCTCTCTCCTTCTTTTAGTTTCCCCGCTTTCCCATTTCGGCACTGCTTTCTTGGGCGGAAGAGTCGCCATTTTTATTTCCCACAATAATACAAGTACAATTCCTGCATAGATGAAACTTTGCGAAACTTTTGCTAGACTCTATTCAACGCAAGTCGTCTTTCCTTCCCTCTTTTCCAATACACATAATAAGTTTATTTAACTTTTTTCTCGAGAGACGTACATACATATTATTGACATAATACACTCCGCCACAAAAGTATCGCATAAACTAAAAAAGGGCATTTATAAACCAAGATATTTTTATACGTTCACAAAAAGTTTGCCTCGTGTATGTGAACTATAAAAACACTAACAAAATCATGGAACATATCTTTTTTACTTTTTTTTTCTAAAAGAACACATTTAGAAAAATGCATATGTGTAAGGTTTGTTCAGTTGTTTATTGAAAGTCTTCCTGTACGGACAAATTTTAAAGTGCGAAGTCGGAGTTCTGTACCAACGCTTTTAAAACTAAAATGAGCAATTTAACTTCAGAACAAGTGGCTGCTATAGTTGCTTTAACCGAAGACGGACGATCTCAAGCATACGTTGCTAATTTGATGAACATCAATCAGTCAAGTGTTTCTAGAGCCGTAGCCAGATATAGGGAAACAGGCAATTACAGTAGAAGACCTGTACCGGGTCGTCCAAGATGTTCTACTCGCCAAGATGACCGCTATTTACTGCCACAAGCTTTACGTCGAAGACATGTAACTGCGAGACAAAAAAACAACAGAACGACTTGGCTAGAGTCAGAAATACTCGTGTGAGTACTCAAACTATTCGGAATAGGTTACGACGGAGTGGATTAAGAGCTAGAGTAGCTGTAACAGCCCCTCGTCTCACTAGGAACCACCGAGTGGGTCGCTTAAGGTTTGCCAGAGAACATGTAAATTGGAACATTAATGACTGGGCCAATATACTCTTCGCAGATGAGTCAAGATTTGGTCTTTACACCTCAGATAGGCGTATCTCAGTGTACAGATGAGACGGTGAGCGCTATTCGCAGTGTAATATCAGACCTAGACCTAATTTCGCCGGTGGCTCTATTATGGTTTGGGGAAGCATCTATTTAACAGGTCGTACAGAGTTAGTACCAGTAGACAGAGGTACACTGACTGCCCACAGGTATATAACGGACATTTTAGAAGAACATGTAGTACCATATGCGCCAATTATAGGAAACGAATTCATGTTAATGCACGATAATGCACGACCGCATGTTGCAATAATCGTCCAGGAATACCTTAACGATGTTGGTATTCCAGTTTTAGATTGGCCTGCGGTAAGTCCGGACATGAACCCAAAATGTTGCCCCAACGGACCTGCATGGACTAGAAAATGCTCTCCGTGACGAGTGGGAGAATTTGGATCAGGCTTATATACGGAGGTTAATCGAATCTCTGCCAAACCGTATGCGAGCGGTCATAAGAGCCAGAGGTGGCAATACTCAGTATTAAAAGCTACTGTTATGACATTTTTCTTTCCAAAATTATAATTTCTTGTTTTAATAAAAATCTCAAGTATGAGTTCTCGTTTTTATTTGGCCTGTATTTTATTTAAACAATCACAGAAATTATATCTTAGAGCGCATTAAAGTATATTTACAACTTTATGCTACAAACAAAGATTATGCGATACTTTTATGATTCAAAACTAAATTATGCGATACTTTTTTGCCGGAGTGTATATACATTAATGTTGACAAATTAGTTGACGTCCGACAGCAGCAAGTATGATTATTTTATTTACTCGAGTTCATGTGACGGATTTTCGAATCCTCGCAAATATATTAGCAACTTTGTCCTTACGAGAGAACCAATGCATAACTGGAATACGCCGGACAATAATTGTTTAAATAAGTAATAATATGTTTTTGTTATACATGCGAAAATATACATACATCGTAGTCATTGTTGCTCAAATATGGATAAGTTAAAAACAAATGTTAAGAAGAAAGGAAAATATTTATTTCGGGCGTAGTGAGAAATAGAAATTTCCAGTTTTTACAGGGCGGACAATTTGTAAAAAAAAAAGAAAATGTCATACATTGTTGGTTATAAGAACAAGCAGAAACCGTTGGTCGAAGTCAAATTAACCAAAACATATTTCTATTTATTTCAACACAAAATCTTTAAATTTTGCATTAAATGGAGCACGTGGTACGAATGTCTTTGGTCTACCACCATCAGCGCAACCTACCTTTTAGTTGATAATAAATCGTTGGACGGCTGAACAATTTCAATGTATCGAGCAACCAGCCTGTTCCGTCAAATAACACAGACTAACAATTTCGAGGAAACGTGAATCGTGAGAATGCAAGAACAATTCGAATAGGAACAAGTGACAAATCTGTCAGAAGGATTCTCCACGAAGACTTACGTTTTCATCCGTACAAAATTCAGATGGTAACCGGGCGATAATGAACAACGAATCCGTTTGCGTGAGGATTTTGTTGTAAAAAAGCCCGACCCGGCCCGCGTCTAAAATATTTAGTTCGCGAATAGATTGTAAAAACGCATTAGCACTGTATGCACTGCACATACGTTTCGGCTAAATCTCCGGTCTTCAGGATTAAATATTTTTTGCTTTTAAAGCGGAATGCAGCAAGCAGATCGTTCAAATGTGTGCATATTTTCACGTGTATTTGAATACGTCAACAAGTTCTATCAAAATACCAGTTTCCTCAATTGAGCAGCAACAAAATCACCGTCTCAATGCACAAACTTTTTTAAAGTACCTGTTGTTTTTCTTACAGAGACCTTGACCACAACAACATCGAACATATAAGACCCAATTCTTTAAAAATCAGCGCTGAACAAGTGTAAGTATTTCGCAGTTGTAGGAGCATACGAGGGTGGTCTGAAAAGTTTTCAGTTTGACGCAGCAGCAAGCATATTTTTGATAAATCCGTCCGAATACTGGTCGCTATCTTGTTCTCTGCAGAATAAGCGTTTATGGATGGCGACGGCTTCGTCATTTGATGAAAATCTTCATCCTCAGAAAAAAACTTTGGGTCCAGGAAACGTCACCTCACGATGTTCTCGCATCTTTGATGGAATTATGCACCGACATTTAACGAACATTCTCTGAAGATTAGTTCATGGTTGTTATGTCTTAAGAATACCATTGGTTTTGTATACCTTACTGATGCTCCACCAACTATAGCTAACTGTCACGGATGTTTTGCCAACCGTACGAAAAGCAATCAATTGTGCTAGTAAGGATCTCCCTGTTATTGTTTTTCCTTTTTCATAACAGGCGATTACCACAACTTTGATATTTCCGATCGATGGAAATTTCATTTTTTTTTCAGGTGTGATTCCCCCGACGCACTGTTTCGTCTGTGCCTCGACTTCAGACGTGTACGTGTATGCAAAATCATCTACAATTATTATTCAGTTAAAATTTAGCGGGGTTGATGAGCAAGCGCGGTACTCAACCCGCTTCTTCATGTTTCCATCCAACACCAATTTGTGCTTAATGACTGTCCTGACTGGCCCATGTTATCGGCAATGAATGCTGTTTTTGGCCGTCTCGAACAATCATCATCAACCAAGCCGGTACACCACGTTCAAAGTCTTGGCAAAGAACAGCGTCTTGGCTCCCTCTAATTTACGTAGACGCATTGTCTTTCATATAATGGTGCGATTTTACAGAAATACTGACATCGACTGATACAAACGATTGCTAGACGTTAACCGAGCGTCCAACATGTGCGAAATGTTCAAAAATATCTGTCAATTATATGCACTACGAGAATATTAATTTTCATATCGATGCTTGAAACTTTCCGCACCACCCTCGTCCTAAAGTATTGGAATAGACACGCGGAATCCAACTTCTGTCTTATCTTAATTTCACTTTTACAGCACCATAAATCACAATAAAATATCCGTAGTGGAAGATTACGCTTTCAACGGGTCGGATATAGCGACTTTGTGAGTATACCATAATATAGGTAATATATTATATTCTCAAATAAATTTCAGAAAAAAGTAATGTCTTTAATGCGGAGAGATAATGTAATTGCTATAAATGATATTTTTTAAAAATTTCTTTAATTATATTGTTTTTCAATGAAAGAGACATGTTTACAACATTGTTTTAGAACTGTTGCATTAGAATTTTCCTTAAGAGCCTATTTTACCCTACTTTTTCTTTTGATTACCCCTATATCGCGTATTTCCTTTGTATTGACCGATGGCCAATACGAAGTTAGCGTCCCTCAACACTCATTGGCTCACGAGGTTCTTTCTAGCAAATATATAATATTTACTACAAAGAGTACAAGAGAGGTTAAGATAGGAAGCTGTCATACATAAGGAGTCTGCAGTAAATTTTGACCCAATTTTTGGTATGTACATCAGAGGCATAAGAGGGCGCCCTCGTACCCTGTAAATTTTAGCGCCTAATTTAAAAATTCAAATTATTCTGTAGCCTTATTCGATGGCTTATTAGTAACTCTAGAAATAATTATTTGAGTATAACGTGGACTGGTGTATTCTTATGATAAGGGTATAGGGGCTCGATCCCCCGTAAGTAACTTTTTGCGAAGATAGATGGCATCATCCTTGGGATCATGTAATATGTTGCAAATTATACTCGAAGAATTTTTAATATTTATTATAATTTCGGAGATATTAATAAAAATTGAAAAATTGCTCGAATTTTGCAGGGGGGTGACGCCCAAAATCGACCGATTGGGCCGCTAAAAAAATGCGTACTTCTTATTTTAACGTACTCGTTCAGTCTGTGAAGTTTCGTCGAAATTAGAATATGGACACTTGGCGGTGTTCCCTTGTCAGTAAAAAAAAAAAAAAAAACTAAAAAAGAACAGGTAACATCAAGGTGCTAGAAAACCTATTTATCAACCGTTGTTAATATCGCTACAAGGTGGCGCAAAAGTAATGTCATAATTTGAATTGGCCGCCATTTTGTTATAAATGAAAAAAAAGAACTTCGTTTTCATAAAAAGTTTATTTGAAAGTGTAAAATTGATGACAATAATTTGAAAAAATTATATCGCTCAAATGGCCACCTCCCGAGTTGATGCATAATTGCGCTCGTTTTACGGCATCTTGAATTGTTGCTCGCAAAACATGCGGCTCCAGATTAGCGATTTCTGCTTCAATGTTAGCTTTCAAGGGTCATAACGTTCGTAGTTCGTTGTGGTAAACGCAAGATTTTAAGAAGCCCCAAACGAAAAAGTGCGGTGCTGTTAGATCTGGTGATCTGGACAAATAAGAAGTAACAATAATTCCACGTTCTTGAGGTGCATATCGCTCCATGGCTTCTTGACAACTAATTCTCTATATATCTACATCATAAATGTCAAAGCACGGTGACATTTGGCGCCAACTGCAAAAATGGCGACCAATTCAAGTTATGACATTACTTTTGCGCCACCTGGTATATAATATTCTCCCTAAAAAATCCTTTTTGTTGCAAATATCTTACACAATGATTGTGGTGATTATATAATTTTTAATGATCCTTAATAACGATTCATAAGGAGCCGATTTTTTTTATTTTTACTTATTGATAATGCTTTTAAATTTTGTCTCTTTCATTAGAAAACGTAGTGTGTTATAGATGTATAAGTAATATTTGTTTAAACGTTTTATAGAAATATTCTTTTATTTGTTCAAGGAGCCTCAGAAGTAATAGAAGACTGACGAAGATTTATCCAAACGCTTTCTCCGGACTCAATAATTTGCTAGAACTGTAAGTAAAAATCTTATTAATGTACTTCGGATGTAAAAAATAAGCGTAACTACTTTGTTAAAACTATACAAATTTTACAAGACCGCTATGATTTTAAAATATAAAAGCAATCATGTGAACATAATTTAATAATTCCATGGGATAAGTAAAAAGGAAATAATCACTACTTGATGATATTAGATTTTCCATTAAAGATAGCATTGGAAAACAACACATAAGTATCGGCACCTCCGTTTGATGATGAGCATCCTCGAAACGACCATCCCCGTCTAATTATTATATGTTACAATATAATAAATAATCTTGTGTGGTGCGGAGGTGCCACAGTCCTTGCTATCATTCTTACAGCATTGGAACTCATAAATTAAAGAACCGCGGTTATCCTCAGCCTTCCTCGTACAGACTGTTTAAGGGGCAGGTAAATAAGATTTTGTTGAAATTTAACAGTTTCGTTAGCCCTCCCATTGACTGTTAGTTCTCCATGATTGGGACTCCACATCCGTTTAGTTCAAAATGTTCGAATATCTAAAGCTTCCGTGTTCAATCCACCCTTGGTCTTTTGATTTTTATATTTTTTTACAATTTTAACTCCTGGCGCAATATAGAGAGAATACAGAGAAGATACCACTGTATAAGCAGAACACATTAGATAATGCCACGCGGCCATTTTCATTCAATTCATTTTTCAAAATGCGATTCAAGTACGCGGTGAAAGTTTTCCATTCAGTTAGAGTGATTTCGTCGTCGTTGATAACTGTATGGTTTTAAAACAATCAGAATTGAGCTTAGGTTATACTGATTTTTTCTGCAAAAATTGCAGAGGAGTGAAACGAAGTACCCAAGGAGAATCGAAGGGATTACAAGGATGGACAAGATAAGAAATGAAAAATAAGAGAAGAGCCAAACATAGAATTTATAGAGGGAAGGCAACTGAAATGGTGGGGACACTTACCACCGATAAACCAAATATGGGAAGCCAGCGTTCCGATTAAGAAGAAACGATGAAGGCCGACGGAGACTTAGACAAGGCATATTCGGAACGATATTGCGAAACAGAGAAACGAGGGAATGAAGCAAACGAGTTAGCCAGGAATTAGAAGAGGTTCTCTACTTTCATCGACCTCTACCAGACGATGAAAGCTTTTAAAAATTACAGCCACCAGCTCCTTAACCAATTGATTTCGAGATGAGCGCGATACGTTTTTCCTTAAGTACGTTTCATCTGTAATCTGTGCAAGTGGTACCAACTGCAAGAAAAATTCATCTCTGAGTGAAGAAAAATGCAACGATAAATTTATCTTTGTCGCTAATACTGCTGCTTGTTTCACGAATTTCGTTTTGAATTTGCCAACTCGTATACAACGTATTATCCTTGCTATTCGATAACGATTTCTGAAGCAAGCCGCTACACTTTGCCTGGTATCTTCAAAATTCATCCTCAAAACTTCTTCTCATTACCCTCTGTGTCTTCCTCAACTCTTCCTCCATCTCGGTAATGATTCAAGCTTATACCTTGTCCTCCCCAAAAGAAGATTCTCAATAATTGGTACCAACTTACTCCTACTTTTTAAAATCTACTGTTTTTTTACTTGATTTTATTGCAAATCCATTAAATCCTGCAGTTCTTATATGTCTTCCAACAGATACAGGTTATGATTTAGCATCGATGTAGCGTCGATCTTGGGGTTGCATAAAAATAATATGCCATTATTTCAGGATAAGTTTTAACGCCTAAACCCCTCCTTTGCGTGCGGCTATGGTTTCATACATACATACAATAATTATAATAATAATAATAATAGTTTATTGCCCAACGGTTTCCAATTACAGAACAATATTATACAAAAAAATACGTACTGTACTAAATGGTAATTGAATACAAAATAAATAATTAAAAAAAAAGTAAAAGGAAAAAAGAAAGCTCATTAATTTTATTAAAAGATACATCATCAAGTACAGGAAGAGAGAAAGTAGGAGAAGAATGAGAAGATACTCGAGGAACTAGAAAATTCAAGGAAGAAAGCAAGTCGGAACGATCAAGGGCACCACGCACCAACTTCCAGGCAAAACGTGCACTCTGTTGCTCCCGACGAGAAGTCGCGGTGCGCATCCCATGTCGATCAAGAAGAGCGCTATAATCGATGTTCCGCACTGGATAAATTCCGTCAATCATGAACAATAGGAATTTGAGAAATCTTCGTTGAATCTTCTCAATTTGGAGTTGTAAATAGACGTAGTGCGGTGACCAAACAGGTGAAGCATATTCGAGTTTATTTACAACAAAGGTATAAAATAAAGTTCCGAAAAGAGATATGTTCTCAAAGTATCTGCAGGTGCGCATTACGAAGCCTAAAGTTTTCGATGCGGAAATACAAAGGTGGTTGATATGCGGACCAAAGCTCAAGCGACTATCAGAAATAACTCCAAGATCGTAAAATTCATCAATTCTTAAAAGTGCTTGGCTGTTAATGAAGTAAGTAGAAGGAATCGAGTTAAATTTCCTTGTAAATGACATGTAACGGCACTTATTCACATTGACCAGCAGCTTTGAGGAGGCAAACCAATCAGTGATCGTATTTACGGTTACGCTGTAGCTTAATAACGTCACTCCAATTGTTAATAGACATAAATATTTTTAAATCATCCGCATAGGCTAGAACATGATACACAAGCAAGTAAATAACTAACGTAGAGATTGAATAATAAAGAAGCCCAAATTCTAACCCTGTGGAATACCTGAAGATGGACTAAATTCGAAAGATTTGAATCCATTATAAAAAACATAATAGTTTCTGTTGGTCAAATAAAATTTTACAAGTCGAATAAGTGATGGACTGAATCTAAAAGCAGAACATTTCTGAAGTGAAATATTGTGATCTAATGTATCGAATGCTTTACTGAGGTCTGTACATATCACGTCAACTTGTCCTTGCGCGTCAAGATGCTGGCTAATAAATTGGGTAATCGATACAAGATTGGTAACTGTTGATCTTCTTAGCATGAAACCATGTTGGTAAGGCGAAATATAGGGTTTCGTGTGATAATATATGGTGGAAAATAAGACAGTTACATAGACCTTGGCAAAATTAGACAAGATCGAGATAGGTCCATAGTTGTCCACTACGTTCTTCTCTCCCTTCTTAAAAACTGGGATTACTCTAGCTCACTTCCAAAAAGAGGGGAAAGTACAGGTTCGAATGGAGCAATTAATTATAATTGATAATGGTTCGGCAAGAATGTGGTAGGCACTACGAACAAGGCAATTGGGAATTAAGTCATCACCAGCATTGTGATTATGAGGAAATGAGGACATATGTATATTGAATATTATTCTGTTATTTAAATTAAAATATTTTGATTGAAATATTTGCATAAATACAATAAATTTGAAAAATTTATTGTATTTATGCAAATCCAGAAGGATAAGTTTTTTTACAAAGAGCTCGCAATTGAAAGATATAGAGACAAAAGCTGAAATTTGCCTAATCCGCATATGTACATACATCTATCGGGATTGCGATCACGTCATAAAAATGGACTACCTCGACCTCGGTCGAGTTAGCGCTCCTTTCCCCTAAACTTTCCTCTTCGCCCTGTCCTCGATTTTATGACTTCTGAAGAGATGAAGAGATCCTATTAGAAAGTTGTGGCTACGTGCCGGCGGGAATACGTCTCTGCGATGAGGTTTCTCGGGAAGAAAAGTATAAGCGTGGATATTCTATGATAGGCACCTTAGGGGATAGCTGTAGCTGTGGGTGTTTTTGATGTTATTGTTGCGTTGCGGGCACTTCGAAGTTGTCTTATTAACATGACACGCGCACAACTATTGCGGTAACTTTATTTAGAACCCCGTAACATATCATATAAGATACAAATACATTGATATCACGTCTAGCCATCCGTTTGCTCTTCTATCCTATCTCCTGTTGCTTCCTGGCTGTCACGGTTCAAATGAAGCTGATCGGGCGTCTCCGAGTTTATTAGGACTGAAAAAGATGTTTTTCTGTAGAAGCAATGTTTAAGAGATCACGTGTTAACCTCCTCCAAAAGCAATTTTTTTTCTCTTAAAAGATTCTCTCTTCTTCTCTTTTTTCTCTCTTTTTCTTAGTTGCTGTGGTAGAAATCCCTTCGGTCTTGCGATTACGATACAAGGTACTGTCATTAACTACTATTAAGCTTCCAGATAGGTTTGGCAGCTGTCGATTGAGAAACCAATCTTTGCATTGTCCAGCATAGAGATTCTGCACAGAAAATGGTAAAAAAAAAAACAAAATGTTGCAATTTCACAATTTTTAGCTTTTGCGATAAGAAATTTTTATTGTTTTGGGCCATATTTAACGTCATTTACATGTTTCAGCTGAAAAAAAGAAAAAGCCGAACTCCGCTTGTTCTTAGCTTTTTGCCATTGTTCCTACCATATTGCTGATGACTACTTTCAAAGCTCGTTCATGTTCGATACTTAGAATCGATCGACTACTTACAAGGAAAAGTAAAGGGAAAATGTGTCTCACCGATTTAAATGAAACTTGGTGGGTTTATAGGCCAATCTAGTGTAAGACCAACGGCAACTATCTTAGCGGCCCAATCGCCCGTTAGGGGGGTGTCGACCACCCTAACCTCAAGACTACCCTTCTCTGTTTCAGTTAATAACTCAGAAACTATTAGAGATATCGAAAAAAGTTAAGACAAGATTTACTTGTCTTAACTTTATGGGTAACCTTATGGGTGTTTTATATCGGATGGGGGGATTGTTTTCGTAAACAGATACTTAATATCGGGAAAACAGTTACACCATTATTTAAGGCATATAAAACAGATAAAATCTTATCTTAACTTTTTTTCGATATCTCTCATAGTTTCTGAGTTATTAAGTGAAACAGCGAAGGGAAATCTTGAGGTTAGGGTGGCCAACACCCCCCTAACCGGCCGCTAATTGGACCGCTAAGATAGTTGCCGTTGCTAACCCTAATTGGACCGCTAAGATAGTTGCCGTTGGTCCTACACCAGATTACACTATAAACCCACCAAGTTTCATTTAAGTTGGTGAGACACATTTGCCTACCTTTCCTTGTTAGACACATCCGCTTCATTGTACTGAGAAGTACAATGGCTGTTAACTCTAAACTAAACTAAGAATTTTTTTTCGGCTATTGTGGCTATTGCTCTAGTCAGAGACAACGTTAAACATAGTGTAAGATAAGGGAGGCAGGTCATATTTTGTTCAATTAATAAATTTACCATTTTTCTTCCGGCTTATTTTATCTCGAAACATTTCCAATTAAGAAACGCCCTTACCTGTTGCCGATAATTAAATTTTCACATGGAAGACCTTCATAGTCGCATTCGCAAAGATTCCGCCGACACACATAAGACAATAAGTGGTTTTTAATGGCGAATTCTAGAACAAAGGGTTTCGCTTATGATCCCGACTGGTTCGTAATTAATGAAGTTGATTCAAATACACCCGGCCAAAAGAAATTTAATTACGTGCTGTACGACCTCGCCACAGTATTTTCGTTAATTAAAATTGATGATAACGTTATTTGCTCTATTCAATGGATATTTATGGAGCTTTGAAGGAAACGACTTCCAAAAGGAATTCTAGATTAAATGTGTTCGACGTGCATTAACCACCTTGTCGGTATTAAAGGGAGCCTAATTTTATCGGAGGTTAAAGTTGCGCTTATTATTTCGTGCGATCTTGTATTAGATTGTATGATGTATTTGGTTGGGTGATAATTAAATTTATTGTTTGATCTGTTATCGCAATATCAGAATGCTATCAACGATTGCTAGAGCAGCCAACAAGTAGTCAATATTGTCCAACAGTGTTAACATTTAGAGAAAGATTGGATCTAAAGGAACCAATATCTACAGCGGTAAAATAGAAGTATCTGCACTATTTCGAATTATCAGAGCACTAGGCGAAATAAGTTGGAATACCGGTGTTGTGGCGAGAACCATAGCAGGTCAAAACGAACTACTTTTACTTGACTAAAACATGCAAAAACAAGTAACATGCAATAACCAGATGTTCTTTCAGTAACGAAACGTGTCCGGCAATCTTCTGATCTACAATTCCCAGTTTGTCCGAGTCAATCCAATGAGATCATTGGAAAGAATGAAATGGAAGAGTACACAGAGAATTCACAGCAATAACATACTATTAATGAACACATAGTATAATCCACGCCAAACACAACAAAAGGAAAAAAATACATTAACACACGGGAACATTTTTCTGCCTGTCATCGGCGTGGTTTCGAGGATAATTTTTTATCTCGACCTTCTATCGCTGTTGTCTCACAGTTAATGCCACATCTTTCAAAACGACAAACTCGACATTTCTCGGCGTCATCTAGTGCCAAATAAACGCGTTGTTGCGTTTACCGTGAATTATCCCATCAATATCATGAAGAAGCTAAGCTATCTTAGCATTATATACTTTGGGTTATTGTAAAGTTTGTTGATTGAGTCTGTTGGAGTATTCAAATGTGTGGTTTGCTAAAGCGCTACCAGCGTCGCCATCTCATTGTTAAGCAATAAGAGAACTGCTCGGGGAATGGTTTGGGGAACAGTACCTGGTTTATATCGCTGCTTCCAGAACGCCAGACAGACGTTTCAATGGAACTAGAGGACGACAAGAAATGTCGAGTTTGTCATTTTGAAAGTTGTTGCTGTGAGGCAACAGCGATAGAAGGTAGAGATAAAAAATGATTCTCGAAACCACGCTGATGACGCTAGATAGGTAGAAACCGGTCCGTGCGTTAGAATATTTTTTCTATCCTTTTGTTGCGTTTGCTGCATATATATATATATATATACGCATCATATAACGAAATATATGATCTTATAAAAAAAAAATTAAAAAAAACTATCTAAATCTAGGACCCCTTGGCTGCAGCAATGGAATTTTAGACTCAAACACAAAAGTCACCGTTTCCCGATCTTGCAACGAGATACTACGTCAATATTCCGAAGAAGAACTTTATTATTGGCCATGATATAGGCCAACTTTTTCAAATTAGAGATCGATCATACTTTCCGGGCGAATAACGTTTATTTATTCTACCCTTTAGAAACATCTTTGAAGCTAGCACTTTTACATAATGGAATGACAAAAGCAGGTGGAATTATTCCTTTTTTGCAGCGATTAGATAGAATCGTGTCTATTCGCCTCGTGAGAATGGATTCGTGTCGCCTACTGATGTCGAGAGAGAATCGAAAAAACATGAGTCTGTCCAATCTCCGCAAAAAAAATAATTTTATCCGCCTTTGTCCTCTGTATACAGAACATCAGAAAATGACTAGAAACAGCAACCAAAAACATACTGTGTACAGTTTGCCAATGCTCTCCTGCGCACGCCACCTTATGTTAAACAGTCTAAAAACTCCTCCTCGAGAGATGACTTTGGGTACAATATCCGGTTTTTGTCGCTGTACGGCAATCGTGTGTTTCTTGACAGTAGAAAGCGTCATTTCGAAAGGCACTACGAGATAAATAACAGTGTAAGGTAGCGAAAAAAACACGCTCGAAACCACGCTGATGACGCCGTATACTATGTTATGAGAAAGCTATATTAACAGTACTACTACTTTAAATAGAGTGGCCAGTTAGGGACGAATTTATTTACCATGGTTCCAGCAAGAAATGACCCTTTAACATTAAGTTAGTCTTGATAGAAAGCTTTTTAAAGCACTTGACAAACGAATTATCTGAATTACCTCAATTATCTCAAAAAGTCAGTTGAGTTGCATTGAAGCAAGACATCCAAACATTAAATAATGTGGAAAGGCATTACCAAATTTGTATCGCTTGTTTACTTGGGCATAATTTTACGTTATGTAGAACTTGTCTTCGAATATCTTTTTGTTTTCCTTTTCTTTCTAAATGACTCAGGAAAGGAATTATCTTCCATCCGACCGCTAAGTGAGACCAGTTTTTTCAGGTAACCGATGATTTCGGCTGCCCCGATTGATTAATCAATATGCGTTTCTTTTTTTTTTTTCGTTATTGGGGGAAAAATCAACTAACCGGGCCAGAAGTTGCACTTCATTATCAAATACTTGGGCAATAACCAAAATTACTGTTGTACGAATGATTCGCTTAACTACGATAACTGCGAAGTATTTATAAGCAAATTTCGCGTATTTTCAAACGTTGCCATTTAAATAAATGCGGTAGCTGTTACTTCTTGACATCGTCATATTCCTGTGGGTGTACTGAAATAACGGCATCTTCTACGATTACAAAAGATACTAATGAGTTTCCTAGTATCTAGGTCAGTTAATTAGGAAGTAATTAAACCGTAATAAACAGTAATGACTAATGACATCCTAGAGATCCTTCATTATCTTTCCTCTGTTTTATGCGCCAACATAAAAGAAGTTGTCGAGTTAATAAATTAGATCATCAAAGCAAATATTTACTTAATATAAAATTTAATAATTTAAATGGTAAAAAATGCAACGGTGAAATCGTACCTTTACCGTTTCTGTTCGATCTATGTTCAATGTAGTATCGTTTAATGTTTGAATAATGATAATGATATACAGCGTTAGTAAAAAGGAACGGTCGAATAACTTTGTTATTTGAAAATTTTGAGTTGGACGTATTGCCGATTAAACGGAAGTGAAAAAAATATTAACTGCATTGCATAAAATGCATTTATATTAACTATACCCCGAATTTCAGAAATCATAATTTTCAAATAACAAAGTTATCGACCGTTCCGGGACTTTTTACTAACCCTGTATAGTGATAAGACTAATATGGGGTGTACTTATTATTTTTGTTGTTTATTTAAATGGACGATCCTGCGAACACATACGACGTTGTACGAGGCAAAATTAGGCAATTTTCTTTTTGGACAATTTGGTCGATTTGGGAAATTCTTTCGATCAATTGTGTTTCGAGCAATTATCCGTTGGAACAACCGTCCATTCGGGCAGATATCTATCTGGAAATTATTTTCGGGCCCTTATCTGGAAATCCAAAACTTTTAGTGCATTTCACAATTTGTGCCTCATGAAGCTTTATATTAACGCATGGTTATTACGGCATTTAATTGTCCAGTATATGTCTTGGTTAAAATTAACAAATTAACGATGCCATAAGTAAAAATCTCTTACAATATCATATTTCATTTCGATTTTTCTTTGTAGAGATTTATCCGAAAGTTCTTTGTCAAGCATACCAATCGCTGGCTTAGAGGAGCTGGAAACATTGAAGATAAGAGATACACCGTCGCTAAAAGTGATACCAAGCATATATGATTTTCCGGTAAGTACAATCTCCTTTAGTTCACTTGACCGATTCTTTTCGAATATTGCACGTATGAATCTTTTTGCAGCGATTGGAAAAGGCTTATCTTACTCATCATTTCCACTGTTGCGCTTTTAAGTATCCGGAACAGCACAATCCCTGGAGGCATGCGCAATACGAGAACAAAATGCGGCAGTACTGCAATGAACAGGATCCGTCGGTAGAAACGGATACCGGCCAGGGTGGTGACAAACCCGTACGGAAAAAAAGAAGTTCTGGTGAGAGGTAATGCACATCAAAGTAATTATTTCTATCTCTCAAAAAGAGTATCGTTTCGTTACTACAAGGTGGCGCAAAAGTAACGTCATAATTTGAATTGGCCGCCATTTTGTTATAAATGAAAAGGAAGAGCTCTGTTTTCGTAAAAAGTTTATTAGAAAGTGTAAAATTGATGACATTAATTGGAAAAGATTATATCGCTCAAGTAGCCACCTCCCGAGTTGATGCATAATTGCGATCGTTTTACGGCATTTAGAATTGTTGCTCGCAAAACCTCCGGCTCCAGATTAGCGATTTCTGCTTCAATGTTAACTTTCAAGACTTGCAAGGTTCGGGGATTTGTTGTGGTAAACGCGAGATTTTAAGAAGTCCCAAAGGAAAAAGTCCGGCGCTGTTAGATCTGGCGATCCGGACGGCCAGTTGAAATCCCCAAAACGGGAGATCGCTTGACCTGGGCCGGTTTTGCAACTGGTGTTTGTAGAATGTGACCATCATATTTTCTTTTTAATAAGAACAAGGTTTTAACTTTGAATCATTAAAAGGTAGCTACTTGCTCTAAAAATACAGGTACAGACTTGCTGCGTACTTCTCTGTATTTTTAGAGTAAATCCTGCAAACACCAGTTGTACACAACGAGTGATCTACTGAGTGTCCGTTTAAGGATAAACAACGGCTCTATCTTAGCGGTGGTAAGTCTAATAGGATTAAGACGTAAAATCAACTGCAAGTAACCGAGAGCATTTCCTTGGAAATTGCTCTAGTGCTAAAAAGCATAGCTTTGGCGTGTCTTGATGGTCCATCAATGATGGATTCTTAAGAAGTTGGATTTGTTTGAAAGAAAAAATTTAGAATAAGAAACAACATGTTCAAGCCTTAAAGGACGCCGACTGAAGGTAATTCCTTATTCTTAAATGGAAGGGTAAGTTATTATTAGAGCTCCCCAAAGTGCGTGGCAAGTCAGAAGGCGTACCGCCGGGCGTGGCCGGGGGAATATGTAATGTAATATATAAGCAAATAACTCGCATCGCATTTCGGTAGTTTATTACCGTATGCGATCGGGTTGTGACGGTATGGCGGACGCGCGTAGTAAGAAACGCCCACAGGCCGACAAAGTGAAAAAGTTCTGTGGAGAATTTCCTGACTTAATATATAATGGAAGTAAGATTATATGTAAAATTTGTAATATACCTCTGATGTGCAATGATAAATATGGCTGTAGAAGACATGTAAATAGTCAGCAACACAAAAATAAAAAACTGGGTGTATCACCGACTGAGGCAACTCAATTTATAATTGATTTATTTTATATGCTGACTGCGTGTAATTTACCGTTTTCCTTACTCAGGAAGAAACCATTCCGTGAATTTTGGAATAAATATAATCCAGACTTTGAGTTACCGTCGGAAACAAGCTTAAGGAGATGTGTGCCAAGTGTACGTACCGAAATTGAAAACAGGATCAGATCTGCAATAAAAAATAAACTACTGTGGTTATGTATTGACGAAACGACAGACCGTAAAAAACATTCTATTTTGAATGTGATTGTACGTATACTGGAACCTCGTCAACAAAGACTAAAATCGTGTACTGCCGACGCTATCGAGAGCGTAGTCGTTGATACTTTACAAACATTTGAAATTGCCACTACTCAAGTATTAATTTTCATGACCGATGGTGCCGCGACAATGCGTTGTGTAGGTCGTTCTCTTCAAGAACATTATGGGATGATGTTACATATTACTTGTAAACTTCATGCTCTGAGGTAAATGCATTAATAACAAATACGAAACGAGTGTTTCTCAAATCTCCCAAACGTACCAGTGAATTTCATAAACAGTGTCCCGGTATTCCCGAACCACCAGAGCCGATTCTTACGCGTTGGGGGACATGGCTGAAGGCAGCGTTTTATTATTTTAAATACTTCCGGCAAATAAAATCGGTCGTCTTACAATTCAATCCCAACGAATCTGCGGCTATTAAGGAAAGCCAGGATAAATTCCAAGATATTTCCGTTGAAGCAGATTTACAAACCGTTTACAACAATTATAGAGAAGTACTTGAGGCAATAAATAAATTACAAAATAGTGCGCTGTCCCTGACGGAGTCAGTACAAATATTAGATGACGTTAATACACTCCTACACTGTATAAATAACAAAAAAAATGATATCGTTACAAGAAATTTTGAAAGTGTTATGAAGAAAGATACAAATTTTAGCAGGTTAAGACAAGTTTGGGAAGGTAACTCTACTGATCCAGTGACTAAATTCAAAGATTATTTTCATTACGCGTGTATTACATCATTAGACGTCGAGCGTTCATTTTCAAGATATAAAAACATTTTTTCAGAACGACGAACATCCTTGAAAGAAACGACTGTGGAAACATTCCTAATGCTTCAGATGTTTGAGAAATCGGATTGCGCTTACGGTAACAGTTTTAATGTGCCTACCTCCTCGTGTGCTGACTAATACTATTTTCCTTGTGCATTAACACCCACTATATTGGATACGGCTAATTACAAAAGTAAGCGTTTTAAAATTCTTTATTTCTTTTGTTTTTATGTACTTTACTTATGTTCCTTATCGACGCCTATGGTGCGCCACGCGGTTGGGGAGCTCTAGTTATTATCGATAGAGATAAAGTTATTTAAAGTCTAAAATTATAACTTTGCCTTTATTTGCATTATAAAAATAAAAATATTACTAACGTTTTTAACAATAAAAATGTTTAACAATAAAAAAAGGAAACCAAAGAAAATAAAAAATCAGAAACAAATAGCCGGGAAGCAAAGAAAACTGTTTGCCATTACTACGAATGTAGTCGTTTGAATTTCTTTCATAGATCGCCGATCCTTTCAATCACATCTCGCCGAGTAGTTGCTTTTTGTAAAAAGACCCGTTTTGTTTTTACTTTTATACCGAATATAAAACCGCCCGACCTTTCACAAAAACCACGTAAAAGGAAGGATAAAAATATTGATAAAAAGAAAAATGTTGAAAACGCCATACATAACCATCCAAAAGTTACGAATCGCAAATTCCGAATAGGAACAAACAAATCTGGTAGTCTTTTTACGGAGTTTGCTGTCAGGAAATCTAAGCTTTGGTTATACATTCGTAAATAATACAAGTGGATCTATTAGAATTGAATACAAATAATAATAACGGCAACTTAGACTTATAGAGTCTTTAATGAACAATATTGTCGGCAGATAAGGACATCCGTAGACATCGCCTGAACGTGTATTCATTAGAATGAACACGTAAGGTTAGGTGGTAGACGTTGGTTGCTTTAATCGACTGATATCGTTCACTCTCAAGAGATCTACGATAACGACTTTCTCGTTCACTGAAGCCATTCAACGCGCGAAGGGTTAAACGCATATCGCTTGACACATCATTTGACGGATCTTAATTAACAAACGTCTTCCTCGAGTTCAAGTTCAACAGCCCTCCGTTATATCCGGTTGTATCTCAAGTAAATTTCCATGCGCGCAAATCTATTAAGACGGTGAACAAATTCAAGCAATATAATGCTATGGAACTTGTCGGATTTTAATAAGACTACACCGTCGCACTATGGACCGATCGCCTAAATCATCTCAAATATGCCGAAATTAAAAATCGAAACAATATTATGCGACATATTTTTGTTTTTATGGTTGGCACTTTTTATTTTGTGTTGGGAGAAGTTACAGACTTGCAAAGTGGTTGGTTCACCAACGAAATTTAGATTTCTCTATTGTAGTAATAATAACAACAGTAATGGCGCAACGGTTTTGCTAGTGACTAAATAAAAAATTAAATAAAAATGTCTTGACCAAATATATATATAATGTTAAGGTAGCTTAGCTCTCTCATGGTATTGATGGAATAATTCACGGTGAACACAACAAAAGAAAAGACAAAAGTATTCTAACACACGGACATGTTTCTGCTTACCCGGCCCCATCAGCGTGATTTCGAGAGTATTTTTTATCCCTACCTTCTATCGCTGTTAATGCTACAACTTTCAAAACGACAAACTCGACATTTCTTGGCGCCCTCTAGTGCCAAAGACACGCATGCCTCCCGTTCAGGAAGCAGCGATATTAACCGGGTACTGTTCTCAAAACCATCCCTCAAGCAGTTCTCTGCTCCACAACGGGATGGCGACACTGGTAGCGCTTTGGGAAACACATGTGTAACCGCACATGTGAATATTCCGACAGGCTTACCATGATGTACATAAACAGAATACATCCGACAATGCCTAGAAACAATAACCAAATATATATAATGCTAAGATAGCTTAGCTTCTTAACGGTATTGATGGAATAAGTCACGGCAAACGCAACAACGTGTTTCTTTGTAGAGTTGTAGAGTTTGTCGTTTTGAAAATGTGGCATTAACAGCAATAGAAGGTAGAGGTAAAAAATACTCTCGAAACCACGCTGATGGCGCCGAGTAAGCAGAAACATGTCCGTGTGTTAGAATACTTTTTTCTCTCCTTTTGTTGTGTTCACCGTGAATTATTCCATCATTACCATGAGAGAGCTAAGCTACCTTAACATTATATATATTTGGTTATTGTTTCTGGCCATTTTCTGATATAAAAATTTCATAGTTTTCTTATGTAACTATGTGCGGTAAAGCTTCTTATATATACGTATATAAAATTACAATAACTTACATAAGTAAATAAAAAAGTTGTAGATTTTTGAGGCGTCGTGACCGCTCCTGCTGATTTTGATGAAAATGAGAAGTTTGTAGATCTACCTGGTGATTACGTAATTTCTTAATGTTGAATAAGTAGATAGATAGAAATTCAAGTCAAATGTTGCCGCTTTCATGAAATTAAATCAACCTTAGATCCGACAAATTCTATCGTTCTTTGGGCTCTATTCAACTGATAATAAAATAAATAGCAACGAATATTTTTTCTATATACAGCTTAAAACTATTAAAAATAGGTACATCAAGCCCTAATACCACTTTGAAAATATCCATACTTGGAGATAATTCATGGACAGCCTCTATAAAATTTGGTAGCGATAACCACCACGTGTGTTACGCATAACCTCTTCAAGAACGAAGCAAATGCCAAAATTTCAACGTAACCATAAATATCTCGAAAACAGTCGACTTGAGGGGTAAGATGCCCTAATACAGATTTCTTACATGCAATGTGTACAATTGATTAAGCAAGCAACACAAAAGCATCGGCGCACTGCGCATCACGCAAGTTTCATTAATTAATCCGGCACAGCCGTTTCGAGGATGTGTAAGATCCTCGAATTAATTAATTAAACTTGTATGATGCGGAATGTACCGATATTTTTGTGTTACTTGCCGTACTACGCCACAGTCTTTGCTATCATTAATTGATTAAGCTAATAAAAAGCTAGTCATTATATTCAAAATAAGGAAGTTGGTAGCTACTTCCGGTTCAACCGGAAGAATTTTGTAGTCAAAGACATTTCAGATGTATAGATCCGACTGGCCACGTTCTTATACTTGAATTTTTTTTCAAGCTTGCCATAACCTGCGGAGCCTTTTAGTGTGCAAGTTGTATGTATAAAGAGCGTTCCATGGCCTTGTTACTGTCACTCTCTCGTCGTAAAGAGTGAAGCGCAATTAATTGTACCCCAACTGAAAATGGTGTAACGGACCCGC
The DNA here is from genome assembly GCA_020654165.1 of Oryctes rhinoceros. Lineage (NCBI taxonomy): Eukaryota > Metazoa > Arthropoda > Insecta > Coleoptera > Scarabaeidae > Oryctes > Oryctes rhinoceros. The sequence goes on from JAIOKQ010000718.1 coordinate 94,343, forward strand.
TAAGAAAATTTGTTGATTCTAGCGCTTAACTCCGCCCAGTCAAGCGCTGGCTCTCTCACCACTGGGCCATCGAGCCGTTCATATACTATATTAGGTTCTTTATATTATTTATCCATTCTTAACGTTTATTAAATCTTCCAGAGTCAAAACATTTAATCTTATTAATTTTATTCTTTCAGCATACCGTCTGAAGGTACCTGGATACCACATGTGAACTATCTAATTCCTACCAATAGTAACACTTTATCGAACATATTCACGTTACGTGGAAGCACAATCGCCGTGGAAGAAGCCAAACCGATCCAGAAACCCGAAATTATCGGCAGCTTTCATAGTGCTACAAACACTAATAACCACGTCCCGATTACTATTTCGTGTGGCCAGTATTCGCTTCACAGGTAAGTTCAATTTAAAGTTATATAAAAATAAGAATATTCATTTCTTAAAGTAAGCTACAATATCCCAAAAACAAGTCAAACGAAGTTACAGTGACTATAAAAAATGTCATCCAATCCTATTTTTGCATAATAGAAGAACTTTTACTTTGTTTCGTAAATACGAAACAAGAAAGCATCATTCTCATGGACAAAAGATTTGACAGTTTCCAGAATTTATGCATTATAGAACGCAAATACTTGTTTTTTAAAAACGGGTTTGCAGGAATCATGTCAATTTACACTAAATATGATTCCAACTAAAAAGCCGCCTGGAGTGGGCACATAAAACACATCTGAGAGGCAACAGCGACAAAAGGTAGAGATGAAAGTACGCTCGAAACCGCGCTGATGACGCCGGGTAGGCAGAAACATATCCGCGTGTTGGTGTACTTTCTTCTCTCCTTTTGTTCCATTAATACCAAGAGAAAGCTAAGCTATCTTAGCATTATATATTTTTGGTTATTGTTTCTAGACACTTTCTGATGTGTTCTATGTGCTTAATACCCCTTTTAAAATCACCTGAGTAGTACATTCTTCTATTCGTTTAGAAGCTGATAAAATTGATAAAGATGACGATGGGTATGGTTCCATTTTGCGCACCGTAACATTAAATATAGATCTTTTTTGCAAATCTCTTTTGCAAATAAAAGATACATTTTAGACACCCCACAAATTTTCAGATGAATATATTGTGTATAATATAATATAAGTGATTCTCCGTATTCATTTAACTAACCATCGTCGGTTTGGACCTTGCGTCTTCGGGACATCAAAACTCCATCGCCCTTGAAACAATACCTATTGACCGGTTTAACTTATGGAACACTAAGAAATAACCTAAACCTAACCCTTCAATTTACATTATAAACTATCCTCGAATCAACCATCCCATTCCTGTCGCGATGTGTTCCGCTCGTTAACTGCACGTTGCGTCAACGAAAGGGTCCCCGCAGAGAAAATCTAGTTAGTTAGTCCGAACCTTCGTTGCAAGGTACAAATTTAATTAACCGCGCAAGAAATTATCCTCTAAAAGGCTAAGTTCGAACGTGCTTACGAAGTGGCGTATAATGCGAAGCTGTAAGCACCTACATACAACTCGACAAGAAATAAGGAGCGAACATCATGAAATCATCACGTCACCTGTGAGCGTAAATCCGTCGGGAAATTAGCGAACAAACCGTGGAGGGTATATAATGCAGCGTTTATGCAAAATATCGATTTAAGTTGTGTTAATACGAGGTGACATATGCAGGGCATAAATAAATATAATAGATGGTTAAATGTTCCCGCGTTTTAAAAAGTTGGTATTAATCGCTAATCGCATGATACATTTCGAACGTTTAAGACATGGCCACACATCGGCACATCGTTATCTTGTTATAAAAGCCCAATAAAAACAAAACATTGAACATTTAAATTGCGCGTAAACAAATATTTCACAATTATATGTTGTATCTTTCAGACCGTCGAGGGTAAAATGCTATCCAGAGCCTAACGCTTTGAATCCATGCGAGGACATCATGGGCTCTTACTATCTGCGAATCTCCGTGTGGTTCGTCGTAATCCTGGCCATGCTGGGTAATCTAGCCGTCATCATCGTGATCGTCTTCAGCAGCGGCGAGGTGACGGTGTCCCGATTTCTCATATGCAATTTGGCGTTCGCCGACTTCTGCATGGGTCTGTATTTGTTACTGATTGCGAGTATGGACCTGCACTCGGTCGGAACGTACTTCAATTCGGCCTTCGATTGGCAGTACGGTCAGTAGACGGAAGCGCGGCGATGCGACGCGAATGTTCTTACAGGAAGTTGGTCACGTTTCAGGCTTGGGTTGTCAGATGGCGGGATTCCTGACGGTGTTCGCCAGTCAACTGTCGATCTTCACTCTAACGGTAGTTACGGTAGAAAGATGGTTCGCCATTGCGTACGCTATGTATCTAACTAGAAGGTTACGCTTGGGATTGGCTGCTAAGATAATGCTAGCCGGTTGGATATACTCTATTTTTATGGCAGTTATTCCTGTATTAGGTGTTAGTAATTATAGTAGTACAAGGTAAATATTTAAGGTAACATTACATGTAAATACTTAAGACCAACATTATATGTAAAATTTGGCAAATGATTGCTCGGAAAGCTACTAAGTCTTCAGGTGATAATAATCATTGAGTTTATTGATAACGGTCTGCTATATAATAGGGGAAACTGTTGTATCATGAAGCGCATCTGTCAGTGGAAGAATATCATAACGGTGATATTCTTACCCCATCAATTCCTCGACCTGACACTGTTTGGCCGCTCAAGACTCTTTACAACCAAAGCATTGATTCTTGGGTTCTGAACCACGCAAGAAAAACATTCGATATATTTAACATAGCAGAAGGAAGCTGCTTATCCTGAAGCCTTTACAACCAACCATATAATAGGAACATTCGCTGGAGAAGATTTTCGCGCATCTCACGTAACGGATCGGCTCCCATTCGAATTCATCCACTTAGTTTCTGTTAACATAAAAACTGCCTTCCCAGAACGGGATAATGCTCGTACCCCAAATATCATCGACACTGAGCCTTTTTTAGCCAAAAGTATATAAGGCTAAGATAGCTTAGCTCTCTCATGGTATTGATTGAATATTTCACGGCGAACGCAACAAAAGGAGAGAAAAAAATACATTAACACGCGGACATGTTTCCGCCTACCCGACGTCATCAGCGCGGTTTCGAGCGTACCTTCATCTCTACCTTTTGTCGCTGTTGCCTCACGGTTGTACGGTTTCCCAATGCGCTACCAGTGCTGCCATCTCGTTGTTAAGTAGTCAGAGAACTGCTCGAGGGATGGTTTGAGAAACAGTGTCGCTACTTCTTGGACGGCAGACAAGCGTTTCTATGGGCCACCAGAGGGCGCCAAGAAATGTCGAGTTTGTCGTTTTGATAGTTGTTGCTGTTACGCATGTTAGTGTACTTTTTTTTTCTCTTTTTATTGCGTTCGCCGTGAATTCTTCCATCAATACCATGAGGAAGCTGAGGTATCCTTTTGCCGGATTCAAAAACAGGAACAAGAAAGATTAGCAGTAGAGAGAAGAAGGCAGGTAAGGCACGTATGGTAACAAACACTCCAGAACGAAAGGAAATTAGAAGAGAAAACAAAATGAAGCTGAGAACTCGAAAAAAAAAGGAGTATGAAAGTACAGAGAAAGATATGCGAAAGTAGCTTTGATTCAAACATAGCCCCATTCTTTTATCGAAATCACTAGTACGTACAATTCTTTCATTTCAAACGCTTTTCATTCTTCCGTGTTTCAACAAGCTTCAACATTGTCGTCCCTTCATAATCATCGCTCTTTCCTTTTATTCTTTCTTTCCAGATCTCCTCATTCGGCCAATTTATCTCCAAAGGCAAAAATTCAATCGAATTTCAAATATTTCATGTCAATGAAGACATTATATGGAAGTTACCTTTGTTCTAAGTAGGAAGTTTCTAACAAAAAACATTATAAGGTGCACCGTTTTAAGATACGGAATAATCTTTTACCTGGCAACAATCCTCCAAAGAAAGAACAGCACTTGTCTTTTGTTGAAGTTGTTGGCTTGAACCACATTTTTTTTGCTGTTTCCTGTAGAAGGTATAAAGAAACCATTTGTCAAAGAATGTTCCAAGATGCAACCGTTTCCCCTATCCAAAAAAATATTCATTTGCAGACTTTAAGTCCCTTTTTACACATTCCTTTTTAAGTGTAAAGCTACCAAATAAATCAAATTTTAAAGTTACCAAACCGCATATATGTAATCTTAATAATAACATTTATTTCTTGCAGCATATGTTTACCCATGGAAGTAAACAGAACGATAGACAAAGCCTACCTGATCTCAATTATAGTTATAAACGGGCTTGCTTTCGCTCTGATCGTCTTCTGCTACGCTCACATCTACTTCAGTCTCGGCTACGAAACGAGGCGGTGTTCCACGAAGGGGGAAATGACCATCGCGAAGAAGATGGCGTTGCTGGTGTTCACCGACTTCGTCTGTTGGGCGCCCATCGCTTTCTTCTCGCTCACCGCCCTGGCCGGATATCCGCTCATCGGCATCACCAGATCGAAGATTCTTCTGGTCTTCTTCTATCCCCTGAATTCCTGCGCTAACCCGTACCTGTACGCTATCATGACGGCACAATACCGGAAGGACTTCTTCACGCTCTTGTACAGGTAAATGCCTTTGAAATTGTTAGCTATCGATAAGAAAGTATAAGATAATAAAACGAGGGTAGTCTAAACACGGAAGCAAATACTTATATTTTTGTCAAATTCGCTTTAACCAGCGATGCTTCCGTCTATTTAATCCGTTAATAGAAATCGACATCTTGGTCTGCAAAGTAGGCTTTTACGTTGTAACAATTTTATTGTTACGCAGTTAAAAAAAATACCTGCGATCATTGGTTTTTTTTATTTATTTTATCTCTTTCTTTTTACATATTCAAAGAAAATAAATTTTTAATTAAGTTTGTGTTAATGACAAGTTATGGGCCTCAATTGGGCGCAATGTATAGCTAAAATGGTACTCCTTGTGCCTTCAACTAGAACTGCGTTCAGGTTAGGGTATGGCAAAAATTCATCAAAGCTCTTATTTAAATAAATTATTAGAAGGGCGTCAGAGGTTTTATTAAATATAAATATAGCCATAGCCAGCCCATATATAGCAAATAAAAAGTAAACAGTAAAAGCAAAATAACGAACACAGATAAAATAAATAAAATTATTTTTTTTTATTTATTTAATAACCAGTGATCCCAGGTATTTTCTTTTTTTTTTTAAGACCATGTAACAAATTAACTTGTAAAATTGTTACAACGTACGCGATGATCTCTATCCTCCGACTGAAACTTAAGTCTAGAAAACAGAACATTTTCATTGGGGATCAGATCTGGTGAATCTATCGGTTCAGTTACCAACTCGTAAATTTCTATCATGCTAACGACCATCACTGAGTAATAAGAAAGATATTAGCTTACGAATTAGCTGAAAAATATATATTAAGTGTAGGCTTTCACGGCCGTAATCGGTAGTAGAAGTGTCTTTCGGGTGTTGTCGCATACTTGACGTTTCATCACTGATCATGCTGTCAGCTTCTTCAGTGGATTTCTAAAGAATTGTGCTGCCGTCTCTTGCTCCTCGTTATCTATCCGATTTCTATTACGCTTTACTGATCCATAATCGTTCCGTTTCGATGAATCGCTTCGTTCGCTGTATGACGACTTCGCAGTGCTAACTTTCGTGTGTTTTTGATTTTGTATCCGTATTCGCGATTGAAGTTGTTGGTGTTCTTCATTAGCTGGTCCTGGGTAATACCTTAACGTCGCCGTAAGTTATGCGGCGGCTACCCTATTGGTGCAGGTGTTCTGCTACTGCAGATTTTTCAATGTGCTTCTCTTATGTTCTGTCATTTTGCACTGAATCCTGTTTGACGGGTATGTTTTTCGTTCAACCCTTATTCTATAAGTGGGTAGAGGGTAGTGGCACCAAGATCTAAAAAATCTCGTCTGTTCCCATAAAAGGAGCCTTTGGTAATAAATGGAGTAAGGACGTTCGGTACGAGCGTTAGTCAGCCAAGCGTCCATCGGGTATATGCAGCAGCATTGATAAATTGAAAGTTATATTTTGTTAATCGTTAAGTACTGTCGTATTCACTTCCACGACATTGCTTTTAATCTTCCTTTTTTCTATTTTTCTAATAAACTACCCTTCTGCAAAAAATCGTACTATATAAATCTATTTTTAAAGTAGAGCGAAGAATTTCTGAACGTACCCCAGGTCCAAATCACACGCACGAAAATTTTTCACCAAAAAACAAATTGTAGGCGGCAAAATTCAAATGATTTTTACATTTGTAATACCTACATGTATATTAAGTGTTGGTCAATGCTTAGACTGAAGTTTTATCTTCTGATATTAAATTTAAAATATGTGCCAATCTTTAAACAAGAAATAGTCTTTATGGTTATTGTGAAGTAATGTAAAATCTGTTTTAGTATGTGGTAAATACTCTTTTGAAATATCCAGTATTTCATATATAGATGTTAAGGAGTTTCGTGCAGAATATGCAGAAACCAACGACAGGAATTTATCTAGGATGACCGAAGAGGAAAGATTTTAAATAAATATTAGAAAGTGTAAACGGAGGATAGATAAGATACATAATATTTATTTATTACAAAATATACAATCATAATACATTCATTGTAAACTTACAGGTTCTGCAAAAATTACATTCAAATATTTATTTACAGAAATGCAAATGTAATAAAAAAATTTATCATAAACTTATGAGCTGCTCATAACTATCAGAAATAAATTCGTACAACTCTAAATTATGATCACGATATCGAACTACAATCAAAATCTTCACTGTCAGTATCCTCTCCAACTCTAACGATGAATGGTTCTATTACATTGTCAATTATTCCATCAAGATCTTTCATGCGAGGTTCTTTTTTTATAACATGATTTATGCGTTTTTGCCAAGTAGTAGCAGTTACATTTCCCAAGGCATCAAGCAATAATGGTCTCGCCTCGGATAATTTAAAGGTTTGGTTTTTGGCAACCACTTCATTTTTTGTTTGGGCCCAAACAAGCTCGATGGGATTCAGTTCGCGGTGGTAAGGAGGTAATCGTAACATAGTTTTATTTTGTTAATTTTCCAGTTCATCAATAACATAGGAATTATAATTATTCTTATGAATTTAATGTTGTAAGATGAACAATTCGGCTTTGACCGTATCCTCATCATACTGTATTTTCTTGCTTGTTAGCCAATTTTGAATGCCCACCTTTGTCCAGGATGATGATGCGGGCTTTTCAATTTTTCAACTATGATAGGATGCATTTTCTAAAATTATAACAGCATTGTCAGGTAAATAGTTTAATATTTGAGAGAACCATTCTTCGAAAACAGAAAACAGAATCATTTCACCATGGTAAATAGTGGTTTTCTTTCCTTCAAATAATAATAAGCCTTCTTTTGCAAAGCCAATACAACTTCCAATGTGTAACAAAATAAGACGACGTTGTTTTCCAGCTGGATTTTTTAATTCAGTTGGGAGCCCTTCGATAAAGGCTTGTCTACGACTGTGAGTACTTGTGTCAGTCCACACTTTATGTACTGTATGACCTATATTCACCCAAGTTTCATCCAAATAGAAAATTGATCTGCATTGAGGTCTACATTGTAAAATATCTCTGAGATATTGTCACCTCCTTTCTGCTCCTTTTTAAGTATCTAAAGAACAAAACATAATTATATACATGTATTTCTATATAATAAATAATTCTTACTTAAAATTCATTTGCTTCATTTGCAAAGACAATATTGATCGACTCCTGTTTCTTTTTAAACAAACATGAGTTTAAGTGATAGTAAAATACAGGGTTAGTAAAAAGTCCCGGAACGGTCGAATAACTTTGTTATTTGAAAATTATGATTTCTGAAATTTGGTATGAAAAAATTGGTTAAAAAAATACACTCCGCCAAAAAAGTATCGCATGAACTAAAAAAGGGCATTTATAGTTTGTGTCGT
>JAIOKQ010000719.1:0-13615 GCA_020654165.1 Oryctes rhinoceros
TTACCTGTAAATAGCACGTAAGCTACCGAAATCTGAAGACTACCTATCAATGTGTTACTGAAAATTTAAAAAGAAATTTATTTGTAACATATACATTTTGTTCAAATTTTAGGGCCCAAAATGCAGGTAAAGCCGGTCCATATCTTTGTTTCTCCTATATTATACAAATACCGCTGATGAATCAAAGTTAACCCAGATGCAAATAAAAAGCGATAAAGCATTGTAGATGCTATGAATAGTGAATAGTCTATTGAAATGCATTAGTCTGTCGTACAGCTGATGTCGAAGTGTTTATGTGTTTACATTGAATATGCCGATAACCATATGATTTGCGTTCTTAATGTTTAAAGTTAATGCATCCGAAATGTCGGGTTTTGAGTTATTTGTAGTTATACATTCTTTTTCTTTTTATGAAATTTGTGGTGGTCCTAACAAGGACCGATCTAGGCGAAACAGGACAAAATAATTTATTAATGTAAAAAATGTTCGAAATGTCCACCGTGAGCTCTAATACAGGCATCAATTCGGCGACGAAAGTTATTATGCACACGAGTAAAATTTACCATGTCTTCGCGAATGCGTTGAGCTGCATTCACAGAAGGCAAGACGGCGAGGATAATCTAATTCCGTTAATCTTTGCACGCGCTGGATGTGATACGGATGAAGTAAATTATTTTTCAAAAATTCGATGCACCGTCGTTTGGGACACATTTACTTGCTGGGCTAAAGTTGTAGTACTTATGCCTGGTTCCGCCTCAACGATGTTTAAAATATGCTCTTCTGCTTGCTGAACTCTACGTGATATATGATTGCCACGATCATTCGAAACGTGGTAATTACTGATCCTGTTTCTCGAAGTCGATACACGGTTCTCACAATTGTCTCGGATGATGGATGCCGCCGATTGGGAAACCGTTCCGCGTACAAATTTTCTGCCGCAAGACTATTTTGTCCTGTTTCGCCATAAATCAAAATCATATCGGTGTATTCGATATTCGTATAGGATGCCATTGCAATTGCGTGTAATGTGCATACTAAATGGATATCCGAACGCTGCTTCAGCGACTGCCGGTGATTCCCATATGTTAACTAAGACAGAGTCGGACTCGAATAAAGAAAAATCATTTTCTCGTTACTACGTGCACATAGAACCATAATATTTTGTATTTAGGCATTACTCATGCGTTTCTTTCACCTAATTTTTTTTTTCGTACTATATCCGAATAAGACTGTATATATAAGCAGCACCGGATATCAGGTGCCGCCATTTTTCAACCATACATTTTTTCCATACCAGATAGCGGTTCACACCCTCCGAGTGAGTCACGACATTTTTAATGTCTTCTAATCTACCGCGGATAAGATATCATTCTAGATTCTAAAACAGAAAATCGCCAAATCATTTCTTGGATCCAATTTGCCATCATTATACGTGGTTATACGCATCTAGACATGTATCTATCCCTTACTATCCTTTATTTATTATTAGAGAGAACAAAGGCAGATGAAATTGCAGCGACTAGACATACTCGTGTCTATTCGTTTCATAAGAAAGAATTCGTGTTGTCTACTGATTTTCCCGAGAGTCGACAAAACACGAGTCTGTGTAGCCGCTGCAAAAAAAAAGTAATAATTCCACCTGCCTTTATCATCTCTATTTATTATTAACGAAATGAGGGGCCACCAGAAAGGTTCCATTTTTTTGCAGCTGGCTACATAATAATAAATAATAAAATTAATTTATTATTTATTATTATGTTAATAAAATTCGTGATTCATAATGTGGATAATAAAATTCGTATCTCATAGTTGCTAAACAATAAATAATCAAAAAAAGTATTGTATGTACTTTATGTATTTGCTTTTCTACATGTAGGAAAAAATTAAATGGTGGTGCGAAAGTTTGAAACGTACTTTGGTATACTCCAAAGGAAAAAATATCTTATTTACGAACAGGTATCCCAGCTTTTTGAAACTTCTGGAACTCCTAATTCGTCATTTTAAAGAAAACCCTCTAGATAATGCTATATTTTTGATTTCTCTGTCTTAAATATAATAAGTTTCATATAGTTTATAGTGTTAGTATTGTTCGGTTATCATGATAAAAGTAAACAAAACATATTAGCGTTGCTGTCCTTAACTATTAATTCGAAATTATAAGCCTACGTAACTACTTACAAAATGAATCAGAATGAGTTCATATGCCGTGTGTATGAAGTTAATAATGCAAGTGTGGCAGACTGCAACAGTGAGTTTGCTCAGAAAAATGCAGAACACTTGCAGTTACTAGGAAGATTGAAGACAAATAGATAGCAGCGGTGTTTCCCTTGTAAAATAAGTGTACACAGTATGCAAGGAAAATAGACTAGGGAATCCGCTGCCCACGCCCTCCCATTTACCTCAACACGCACCGCCATTGTAAATAGCTATTAATTATTACAACAAAAATTACATAAAACATCATTAAGTGTATTATATAATTTTTGTTTGGATTTTCAATTTACGTTAACATTTTTTACATCGCCTACAATTCTCTTTGAGCTTTTATTAATATAAAAATATTGTTTATTTGTCTATTTAAAGTAATAAAGTGAATACCTACTTGGCTACTTATCGATCACCCTGTAAATATGATAATATTTTCGGAAAATGCTCCATGACGTTTTATTACATCATCAGAAGATTTCTTAACTTCTCATTGTTCACATAACGTTGCAATTTTGCAAGTTTAGAAGGATGGAACAATCTGTAGAATATGCGGAGCAAAGTACACATGAATAGAGAGGATAAAGCCGGATGAAATTATTACTTTTTTACAGAGACTAAACGGACTCGTGTTTTGTCGACTCTCGGGAACACCAGTAGGCAACACTAATCCATTCCCATGAGGCGAATAGACACGAGTCTATCTAGTCTCCGCAAAAAGAAGTAATTTCATCTGCCTTTGTCTTCTCTATTCATGAAATCGAAAAATTTTTTACGCTTAATGGCATAAAAATTTGGGCATGGGTTAATCTCATGCCCAGCAGAGTATATATGTACATACTAAGCCTACATAAACGAGTGCTTCCGCAGTAGCGTACTGCTTGGTTGTTATCAAAATTAAGAATTATGTATACAATTAACTACTATTTTAGTTTGATAGTGTGGTTGATATAGAGTGACATAAAAATTCGGTGTATTATTGTATCATTAGCATGGCATCCATTCAGTCATAGTCATTTTGGTGTATTTGTAAAATGAGCGTTCTACGTCTATTGGTGTGATTTTCATTGTGAATTTAAAAGTATCGTTGGCATTACATTCGCACTCCTGCTTTTTACTTGAACTGCTGCCGGTACATACTATAGTTTGAAAGTAGGGATTTTTATTTACGACACATAATTTAACAGTTCTGAACTTTCCTACATTATCTATTTTTTTTTTTCTATTTTTCTTTAGTTAGATTTTCTAACCAGACTTTGAGAACATCTGCCATATTTAGCGCTTCATGTAATAAAAGTTTGGTGTTCTCGCTAAATGAACAGAATAACTTACAGAAACTTACTCTATTTGATTTCGGTATCTGAAACCACCCGCTGACCTACTGAAATAGCTTGGCCTTCTTTTAAATTTAAATTTAAGATACAAAGTTTAACAATGTGCAAATATTTTTCATAATATAAAAAAGCTTCAAGTCATTTTCCCCATCATGTCAAATTAGGTTATGGTCGCTGAGGAATGCCCGGACAATCCTGTTTAAAACCACAGTTGCGTTTTTGGATGTTTAATAAAAGCTATTAATCGACTTTTGGATAACTGTCTCTAGTAAAACCAGCTCCAAAATGATATGCATAGAACAAACAGATTACACGAAGCATTTAAAAATTATATTGTTTTAGTGACACCCGTCGAACATAACAAAGCTCGCCGTCGATTCGCCATAATCAATCCAACCCGTCATTCATGCACATACTAACCGTACGCGTATGAAACCCAACTTCGGGGATGTCTGACTGCTTTTGAAATATTCATCGCCACCAATGAGTGCGCCTGTAGTGTCTAAATGGTACGTGTAGAGTGTCCACCAAAATAATCTGAGTCTGATGGGACTAGCTCTGAACAGTCAGATGCAAGCGTTTTTACTACTAAACTATAACTTTACAAATCAAATGTTGTTAGTGACCATTAATTCTCGTAATAAGCGACAAATATATTGTACGTTGTAGTAATCAAGTCAATTCAACCAATCATCAAATAATCTAATTATTGGATTATTACAATGAGTTTGAACACAAATTGAAATTAACTTTTGGCTACAATATTAATGAGTACTTTTATAAATAACACCTTCCTTATTTGTATGCGCAATTCTTATTTGCAGCGCAATTTGAATTTCGAGCAATTTAAACTTTTAGGTTGTAATAAATTCAAAAAAAATTATGTAAATAATACTTGTTCTAGAAAATAATGGTGTTACAACTCATTGCTTATATTTTGGTTATTGCTCCACAGGATAATAAGCAGCACCGTATATCGTCATTAGAATAGTTAACCAGGTCAACATTTTCGATGTTATATTCATCAAATTAAAAAATTTCGCTTTAGATCGTTGGATTTCGTATGTATTACAGTGAGTCCATGATCACTGTTTGGTTGAAAGTAATTTTCTGCAATGGTATAAACCTGGAACGGACGTAATTCTTGAGCATATAAAAAAATACCTAGTTTTTATTTTTAGGTTAATATATACTGAGAATATGTAACCTAAAATATGACATCGACCTTTAAAGTTAACGTTTATAAACTGAGGAATATATTTATATGAGTTTCGCAGAAAACCTGTTTTTTTTTTTTTTGGAGCTAAACATGACTTTTATATCGCCTTTCAAATTCGAAACGAATGTCTTTGAAGTGCAAACGAAAACCTGAATAGAAATAAAATGTAATGAATATAAACACTGTACTCTAAGAAAACGGAAAAATCTCGATATCCATGTACATATACCTCTACCGGTAGGTGACGTAATAGAAATACGCCGATATACAAATATTAGCTTTACTTCTTACGAGAAAAGTAATCCGTTCTCTAAATTAGCAGAGAACCGAATTCTAAATCCAGAAATTAAACATTTAGGACGTAGAATTTGCAAATACACCTCATTTATATTTCAAGAAACGCTTCTAGCCCTCAACGTGAATGGCAAATGGATTTCCAGACGTATCCCCATTTCATATCCTTTAACATTAATAATTTATTGCGACTACAAATGGATATTTACAAAGCTGAATGCTTAGAGCGTCATTTCTACGATAACCGTGTTATATGTTTCTAATAAGAACGAAAAATTTCGAATATCGTTTGAAACTGTTTTTAAGAGATAACGCTGAACGAGCGAGAGTGGCATCTGCAATATATTCAATGAGGCACTTGCCAAGTAAATGTAAAACATACCTGTCAATTTTTTTGCACGCGTCTGGTTTTTCTGACGCAAATGGAATTTAAATGTAGCCACGGCGAACTCCTGATAGTTTTCATAACAGAGAAATAAAACTTGAAAATGAAAGTGTATTAATTTTAGTACGATTGGGAAGCAAATTGGGCGAGATGAACAAATAGGATAAAAGAGAATATATTTTATAACGAGGTAGATAAGATGTTTTATAAAGTTTCTTTAGTGTCTTTCCAACCATGTCTATATGTACCACGTTTGATCTCTTTTTTGTTTTTAAAACTAAAATGAGCAATATAACTTCAGAACAAGTGGCTGCTATAGTTGCTTTAATCGAAGATGGACGATCTCAAGCATACGTTGCTAATTTGATGAACATAAATCAGTCAAGTGTTTCTAGAGCCGTAGCCAGATATAGGGAAACAGGCAATTACAGTAGAAGACCTGTACCAGGTCGTCCAAGATGTTCTACTCGCCAAGATGACCGCTATTTACTACTACAAGCATTACGTCGAAGACATGTAACTGCGAGACAATTGCAGAACGACTTGGCTAGAGTCAGAAATACTCGTGTGAGTACTCAAACTATTCGGAATAGGTTACGACAGAGTGGATTAAGAGCTAGAGTAGCTGTAACAGCCCCTCGTCTCACTAGGAACCACCGAGTGGCTCGCTTAAGGTTTGCCAGAGAACATGTAAATTGGAACATTAATGACTGGGCCAATATACTCTTCACAGATGAGTCAAGATTTGGTCTTTACATCTCAGATAAGCGTATCTCAGTGTACAGACGAGACGGTGAGCGCTATTCGCAGTGTAATATCAGACCTAGACCTAATTTCGCTAGTGGCTCTATTATGGTTTGGGGAGGCATCTGTTTAACAGGTCGTACAGAGTTAGTACCAGTAGACAGAGGTACACTGACTGCCCACAGGTATATAACGGACATTTTAGAAGAACATGTAGTACCATATGCGCCAATTATAGGAAACGAATTCATGTTAATGCACGATAATGCACGACCGCATGTTGCAATAATCGTCCAGGAATACCTTAACGATGTTGGTATTCCAGTTTTAGATTGGCCTGCGGTAAGCCCGAACATGAACCCTATCGAGCACGTGTGGGACCTCCTTCACAGACGGACCTGCATGGACTAGAAAATGCTCTCCGGGACGAGTGGGAGAATTTGGATCAGGCTTATATACGGAGGTTAATCGAATCTCTGCCAAACCGAATGCGAGCGGTCATAAGAGCCAGAGGTGGCAATACTCAGTATTAAAAGCTACTGTTATGACATTTTTCTTTCCAAAGTTATAATTTCTTGTTTTAATAAAAATCTCAAGTATGAATTCTTGTTTTTATTTGGCCTGTATTTTATTTAAACAATCATAGAAATTATATCTTAGGAGCGCATTAAAGTATATTTACAACTTTATGCTACGAACAAGGATTATGCCACACATTTATGATTCAAAACTAAATTATGCGATACTTTTTTGGCGGAGTGTATTATAACGTAATATTGCAAATATGAAGCAAAGAAATTTTACATAGTAAAATTTATTACATCTACGAGGGTGGTTGAAAAAGTCCTTAGAAAATCCAATTTAATTCATAGTATCGAAAATGGTCTGCTTCTAGTAAGGACCATTAGTCACTGAAGAGCTGTCAAAATCTCGCGGTTTCATTTTTATTTTCGATTTACGTCAAGAATTTTTGTTTACAGTTACATTTAAAGGGCTTAACACTGAAAGAAATTAAAACTGAGTTGGATCAAGTTTACGGCACATTTGCACCTGTGCCACAATTGGGTAAATGAATAAATGAGTAACGTGGTCGTAGATTCAAAAAAGATGAACATTGTTCTGAACGACCAGTGGAAATGACTACCCTCGAAGTTATTGACAAAATCCACGATCTGATTTTCAGTGTTCGATGGTACGATACATCGCAAGATAGAGTGTTTTCAATTTTATACGGAAAGGATTGGGTGTGAAAAAAAGCTCGAGTGCCGCAATTGCCATATGTGGAGAATAAACGCGATTATCGACTTTGATCCTGTCGAGTTTCTTCGTTTAAATCGTTTCTTCGTCTCTGAAGGCAAAAGAACAGTCAAAACAGTGTGTTTTTGAAGGCGAAAAGGCTCCGAAAAAAAGCGAAGATGGTGAAATCGAACGGCAAGACGTTGTCTTAGGTTTGTTGAGATGAACGGGCATCATCGGAAAAAGAACAAACAATAAATGGAAAGTATTATACGTCGTTATTGGACCTTGAGTGAGCGAAGAAATTGAGAAAAAACGTCTTCATTAGAAAAAGAAAAACAACCTTTTTCATCAACAGAATGCACGGGTGCATACCTGGGCAGTTTCGATGGCCAAAATTAATGAATTGACGTTTGAATTTGTGCAATATGCACCGTATTCACCGGATTTAGTGCCCAGTGACTTCTTTTTATTTCCGAATTTTAAGAAATGATTCAGCGGAGAACGGTGGATCTTATATTTTAGAGAGCTTAAAAATGCAGTAGAAAAGCTTGGAGAAGTGTGGAAGTTAAATGGAGGCTATACATTGAAAAATAGATAAGAATCTCCAGAAAATAGTTTGTTTTTCTGTTTTTAGAAGGACTTATTGAACGACCCTCATACTACCTACTAGCTCAAATATGATAGCATACCTCTCACTGTAGCACACCTCTATATTCTATCTCTTACTGTACTTTTCTTATCGATAGTAGCTATATCTATGAACTTTAAAAATATTTCCGAAGTTTATAAAATCGACATTGCTCCAATAAAGTTCGAACTATACAGATTTAGCGGAAATCACCAAAATTGCGACGCGCCCTAACCGATATCTTGGATAGAATGTTACGAATGAGCGATGCATTCTCATTTTATTTTGATTCATGGCATAACAAATAAAGAAACGGTTTGATAGTAAACGTAGGATTTTCGGTTTTGTGGTTTGCAACGGAAACAGATTTCACAAAACTATAAAGAGATATTCGAATATTAACTATAGATCGAAATCAGATGGAGAACGGTAGAATAACCTATCTTATATGCAACTATCTCTATCTAGCATTATCTTTGTTATTACATTTAACTCTCTCGTGAATTTAACTCAACATATACTCACACAAGAATTCGGTTCTTTACTTTATACACTTTTGTTCAGTTTCCATAGCTGTAGCATATTGATTTGATTAACGTTTTTAGTCCGGTATTACTTCGGTTCTTAAATTTGTTACGATGTGGTACAGTACAACATTTGCAAATAAAAATGCCCTGCTTCGATGTAGATATAGTGCTAGACTGCTTGTAATCTGGTAAACAAATTCAGTCAAATATTTTTTCTTTCTGGGTAACTTTGACTGAAGATTACAAGTCATTTACCGAACTAGGTACCTACACCATCACTAATAACCGGAATATATGCATTTTGGGAATTTCTGCGTGTTTGCATTTAATACAGTATTTACATGTATACAGTAATTTTGATGCTTGGTCCAACTTGATAGGCGCATGAATTAAATCATGGAAGAAGTTGAAGCGGAAGAAGTTGAAAACTATTCACCTTTAGGAAATAGTTTTATTAACAGTATTGAAGGTTCTATTGCCACCAAAAGCCGCCAAAAATCCCCCGTTTTTGGTGTCTTGAACCAAATTATACACTAAACAGAAATTTAATAGTTTGATAACATTACTCCTACGAAAATTTCAAGCTTAGTCCACATGATTAAGTGGGACGTTAAAGCTTAAAATACGATAACGATAAAATAATAGAAGAGATGTATGCATCTCCAGTCAGAAGCGGCTTTCCAGACACCAATACGTTCTATGTACATATACACTTGTATAATATGTCCAGGAAAAGTAAAAAGAAGTAAAGAAAATAGTTAGGCCCCGTTACCTACCAATATCTTCTATCTTGCTTGCCTAACTTCGTTTCGTTCGGATATTAATTCCCTGACTCTGTATCTGCTTTATAACAAAATATTCACCGAAATAACTCCTCAAGGAAATCTTCATAAAAAAGTTTTGAGGTTTAAAGGGAGATATCAGACTATGACTAATTTTTTTTGAAGCGGTTGATATTTAAGGTAATTTCAAGGGTCAAACTACGCATAGATATGATACGTGATTTGCTCTGAAAAGTCCATTCATTCAATTTCATGGGTTAACAAGAGAGGCGTAATAGACATAGCGCAACTGTATAAAGTAATATCGTATTATTCTACTATTATTATGCTATCGGCATTCCAAGTCTTCGTTTACTCCACTTTCCAAGGCCCCGCTCCTCGAAACTGAGAGGTAAACCCAACTTGAAATTCATAACTAGTTCACCGGCATTCTTCAAAGAATTGTTGTTCCGTATCTCTTCCCCCTACTTAAATATCTTTTTCTCCACTTCGGATGGTAAAGTGTGACATCAATATGAGTTATTCCTTTCTTTTGACAAAACTTCTCAAAATTGTCTGATATTGGTTATCATCCATTCTTCGATGCTATGAATTTTGGTAATCCGTATGTTACGAAAATCTCTCATAGGATCTTCATCATCTATCGTAACAAGTGAACCCTGGCAACTTTTGGTGCATTTCGGTTTTCATTAAAGGTTTATAATCTGGTAAAAGCGTGAAGTGCCTATTTATAGACATTGCTGAATTTTTTTTACTGCACATATAATTGCTAATGCTTCCCTGTCTATTGTCGAATGCTTACTTTCAACATCGGAGAATGTTCAAAAAGCGTAAGTTTTAATAAGTCGCCCCTAACATCCCTATGTGACGTATCGCTTGAAACAACTGCGGGCTTCGTTGTTTCATAGTGAATTGGGGTGTATTTGGTGTTAATATGTTATGTTTGAGTCATCGTCAGGACAAATGGAACACCTTTCTTCAAAAGACTATACGTGTATGCGCAATTGTGGAATTAAACGTCCGTTGTACGTAATTGATCCCAAAAATGATGCTAATTATGATGTATTTGTTGGTTACTTTATTTCTAATAGCGCTCTGATCCTCGTGTCTGCTGCATTTTGTCTATTGCATATGAATCCCAACTATTTATTACCTGTTCCAACCTTTGAGCTGTTATTAAAATTCCAAATGACATACTACCCCTTCAGTGCTTGTTAACAATTGATCCATGGTTCCCCGAAATAAGGCGGGAGCAAATGACGTGCCAGATAGTATTCTTTGGAAACAGCAATAGCCTTTATGTGTCGCAATTGCTAATTATTTACGTGAATCAGGATCTGCAAATATGCATCTTCCAGATCTTATTCTTGGGATTAATTTACTTAATTTACTTACATTATAAAATTACATCGCGAATTTTACCCCAAATAAATACAATTTTGCACATTACGGAATTATACCGCATCAGCAATAGTAATAATAATAATTAATGCTTTTAGTGCTCCCAACAGGTTTCGCTAGTTATACCCAGTATAACTCGGCCAGCTATGAGTTGTTATTCCGCCTGCTGCTGTCGTCAGAAGATGTTCATCCTAAAATTACCATCTGTTTTTGCGGATTATCTCGATACACATTAGCTGAATACTAGAGAACGCTGATCCTAAAAATGTTGTTATTCTGTTAAAAATCAACAACAAGTACATAAAGCTAGATATTCTTGAGTTTGTCGTTAAAATAGTCATTAATTTATTTACTGAAGTATACTCATTAAATTTTTTGTGAATAACGTTATAATTGTGAGTGTAAAAATACCGATATGAATATTATGTGTACTTACATAAAAGTTATGCACTATTTTTCAGATCCAATTGCTTCGTTTAATTAAAGTATTCCTGGCATCCATTTTAAACTACAGTCTCAATTTATAGCGCCATCAACTGGACAAATTAGTGCGATAAAAACCTTAGTACGGCGTAATCTTTTACTAGTTTTCCCTTCTCCGATACTGCCCTTCCAATTCTTATTTTTATTTTCACAGCATTAAACGTATAAAATATATCGTTCATCCACCAAACGGGTTATTAATAATTTATAACATGGTATTTTGCTCCCATAGAAAGTTTTTCCGAGGTATTTCAATTATTTATGAACGTTAAGAATTTGACGTCGCTTTTTCTTGCGAAAAATTTAAACTAAGGTTCATGCTTCATAAATTTATGCATTTATATTACTATTAATCAATATAACGGTATATAATAATAATATATCGCTAAACAATGTATTTTAGTAATCTCCAAGAATAAGAAAAAAAAAAGAAATAAAAGTGATTTCTTTTCCCGCAACAAACAGTTCTACCGGAGAAGACAATTATTAATGTTGATTTTTCGACTGTGAAATGTAAAATAAGTCATTTATTTATTTGTAATCTGTAGCTTTGTTTACAACGTTCAAACTGTATTTACTTGTAATAATTTGCAGCATAGGAAAATACAAGCTGAATACATACCAGAACCTGTTAGAATGAACATTCAAAGTATGCTGTATACCAGGATGAACCGCGGGAAAGCCAAATTATATTGAGAAAGAGCAGCTTGAATTGTACACTTCATTCGATAGGTTTCAATTTTAAAAAAGACGGCAGAGGTTTAATGGAAAAGCCACATAATCCAGATATGCGATTGCAATTTTTGAAAACTATATGCAAAATTTGAATTCTCCTAATTAGAAACATTTAATTTTACTAGATAAGACTTGTATATTTTCAAAAGGAATGGCAAGATGATGATATGCAGAGTACTCGAAAACCGGAGAAGTATGAAGAAAAGCGGTCCGTAGTTATGCTTGTTAGCTCTAGATCAGGATTCGTACCAAATGCTTCGTCAGTACTTCATTCTAAATCTCAAAAAGGCGGCTTAAAATAGGGAAATAGTTAGGATTTTTTCCAGATTTCCAATTTTCCAGATTGGACTGTCTAATAACTTAAAAGAATCCTCGTTTATTACAGACGATAATGCCGCTTATGACCCAATATTACTAATAGCTTTACATTTGTGGAAGAAATCTGATATTACTGCATGTCTAACTAGGCATAACATTCCATTCCATCAATCACTATTTAAAGGTAAGATGCTGATATTAACTAACATCACCAACCATAAACGAAATATCAAGTAGATGAAATCATAAAAAAAGGGACATTCAGTACTAAAATTGCCGCCCTATTGCTGTCAATTTAATGCCATGGAATTGGCGTGAACACAGGCAAAGGATTGTTGCGATAAGAATATTGGCAGAGAGAATGAAGCAGTAGATCAGTGTACAGAAGAAATGTTGAAAAATTGTGTAATCCTTACTGGAAAACTCATCAAAGAGTTCTATTAAATATGTTGGACGTAGTAGAAAATAAATTTATTCTATCATTTGCTGATGCTAATTCCAGATTAAGTGAATTTCATTCAGGTATTCATTCTGAGTACTAATTGTTTCTTTTGATATACAAAAGATCATATCATACCTTTTTTTGCAGCGACTAGATAGATTCGTGTCTATTCGTCTCATAAGAAAGGGTTCGTGTTGCCTACTGGTTTCCCCGAGAGTCAGGCAGTGAGATCATCTACTATATTTAGCGTCTCATATAATGACAGCTTGGTGTTCTCTAATTTGAAAATAGCATCTAAAAGAATTGAATAATTTTCAAGAACTTACTCTATTGGATTTCGGTATCTGAAACCAGCCGCTGGCTTACTGAAATAGCTTGGGTTTCTTGCTGATTTAAATTTAAAGTATAAGGTTTAATAACGTCTCATAATACAAAACAGCTTCAAGCAATGCTCTCCATCCCGTCAATGTCGGCTGTGGTGGCTGAGAAATTCCTGGACTTTGGACTACATCTAATTCAGCTGCAAGATGACATGCATGGTGCAGGTTTCATGAAATAAGGATGAGATTGTTTTACTAACCTTACAGATTTAACCATGCATGAACCCCCATCCGTAACCAACAGTACAAGCTTGGTTACCGATATATTGATCTCCTCAGAGTATTTATTAGTCTCTACTTTCCCTCCGCGTTTATCTTCTGTAGTATTGTACTACGTAAAGGAAGAGAGACGGATGAAATACAATTCGTACGCGTATCAATTCCGACGTCGAGTGTGCCCGATCGCGTTTGAAATATATCATCGCCGCCTACGAGTACGCACTCGTTTCTGCAGGCTTACCAATTAGTAAGTATCTATATTATTATATTTAGGTAAATC